>JADANN010000285.1:60000-63642 GCA_018806985.1 Angiostrongylus vasorum
GGGCGGAGGAAGGAGACAGTATGCTGAGGCGGAGAGGGGATAAAGACGGGCGGTATTTCCGGCAAGCTAAGATTTCAACATTATAGCGATGAGGTGCATTTTAGTGGATCAATGAGGACAGTAAGTGATGAGTCATCTACGGAACACAGTCAGGCGGCTGGTCGTGGATAACGCTATGTAAGCAACGTGAAGTTTGAGCATCGATGGGTGCCACCATTGCCTAAGAGTCAAGGGCCACTATGATAATGGCTGGAAACTGATAAGCCTATAGCGGCTTAACAGAATACACAGCATAAGTTGGCCGCTCAGCGGCCTTGTACGCATGGCGTACCGTGTGGGAGGAATGGTACATGCCACCGATGGCGTTGCAGACAGAACGCATTTTAGTATAGCCGCCGCTACTGACAACGCACCGCAGATCAACTGATAAACAATGAACAGTGACACTAGGATGAGGATCAGGATGATGATGACGATACAATGAGCTGGTGGGAAACGTGACGTAGTGACGATGATGCGAAGTTAACGTACAATTCGCAACTGTCATTCAGTAATGATATGATGAGTCCAATGTACATTAATGACTATGCGCAGTATGACTTAACAACTGCGATAATCTACATTGGTGACACACGAGATCAATACGGTCCGGATCTAGGAGGCGAACGAGCCCTGACAGGCGCGAACCAGGATAACAATTCACGAAGCTATTTATATGCTTCCGGAGAAGGCGGTATTTGGCATAGGTCCAGCATCATTACCGAAAACATCCGTCGGCTACCTCTCCATATCCTCTCAAAATCCTATGGTCAGCTGGCAGACGACTGCTCTCGCCAGCATCCTCGTTCTCATCTTGTTATTGTACGCACGATAACTTTTGGACAGTAATAACAAACAACAAGTTCAGATTCTAAGAATAGATTTGCATAACAATACTGTTTACAGCGATCAAAGTTCCTTAGGATGGGACCAAGATATTTACGTTCTACGACATTTGCTAGGTAACTTGAGAAAAACGGATATGACACTTATTTCCGAAACATACAGTCATACAAAGATAGAAATAGATATAGAAGAAAAAATAGAAACTATTCTGGGAATAGCTGCTGTACCACAGCTGGGTTGAACCATTAGCGTGCTGATTTTTTTTGATATTTGGGAAATTAATGCTTAGTGTAATTAATTAATTAATTTAGCACACATCTTTAAAGTGGTGTGCCTCACCACAGAATCTTCACGAAAAGCTTAATATCTGTAATTCTAATCTGTGACGGTGAAGCTAAGCATGCCTGAATATTCGGCAATAGATTTTCCAGTGTTTACGACTGGGTGTGTTATAACAACATATCTTCTCGTCTCTGAATCTCTTTTCCTGTATTGATTCTACTAACTGTAACCTCCATTATACAATGAAGATCTGAACTAATCCATCACGTCCCTTTTATTTGCTGCGTCCCACCAGAAAACATGGTGACCCAGGCCTCTGTTTTTCATCGACGCTCATGTCACCTGGCGACCTGCCAAGCACCGACGCTAGGTCATTTGGGCGACCTGCCAAGCACCGACGCTAGGTCATTTGGCCCACCTGCCAAGCGCCGACGCCGTGGTTTCGCGCCAAAATTCGAAAAGGCATGAGAAAGGTTCTGCGTTTTCGGTTGGACACGTCGATGCCTTTGCTTTGATCTTCAGAAGGGGGAACAAAAGAATTACTAGAAGTTGTCGGGAACGCTTGCAATATTGACATCCATCCCTTCAGGACCGGTAAATTGCCACCAAATTTGTCTGGGAGGACAGAAATACCGATCAAATGGAGGAATCGATGGAGCCGACGCCATGGCGAAAGCCTCAGCGATTGGTGAACTCCGAACACGTTATGATTTCTGGTTTTTTTTTCTCTCGAAGTAAGAATGCTGCTCAAAAGACGTGCAAGAGGCATTCATTTAGTGTCGGCCGACGTTTCGGCAGTTTCGCCCTCTACAGATTTCTCACCATGTTAGACTCTAAGTGACTGGTCTCCAGCGACTAACTGGAACACTCACAAAGAGCAAAACCACTTTGGAAAAGGCGAATTCGCTGGAAAGTCAACCTGTATTGCACAAGTCTTGTTACTTACGAGCTCATATCTGCTGGAGAGGAAAACACCGACTTACTGAACAGTGCCGTTGTTGACAGAAGGTGTTTGAAACCATATCGGTTTCAGCTCAGTTATCCACAGCAGCACCGAAACAAGCTCCACATGAAAAAGTGGCGATAATAGAAAAAATTCTGAGATGAGATGGGTACATTACGATTCCACGTGAACTCCGTGCGGTAGGTCTCCACGTGAAATACTTAGTGGAAGACTCATAGAAAGGGGTAAGTGTGCAAAGGCGCTGTGTTCAATGTGATTGAAATTTTGGTTCAGCATTTTTCCTGTTTGGTTATGGAGGCGTTTGAGCATGTAGATCGCAGTCAACTTGACCATTCCAGGCTGTGAGGAAAGCGAAATCCGCCGAAACGTTAGCTGGTACGTAAATAAAGAAATCAAATAACACCTCGTGTTTGCTAAACAGAAGTAAAAGAATGATAGAAAAAATTTGAAAACTAAGAAATCTAGAGTGAAAAGGCGCACTTTTTTCAATTCCAGTAGTTCTCACCCGTTCAAATCTAGCAGTAGGTTTTCAGACTAACACAAAGCTCTGCATTATACCTGCGTTTCGTCTGATCTAGCCTAATCTTCCTTCTGATTCCTATACACTAAACTTGTACTGAATGATGAAGATTTTCGCTCATCCTCTTTGTCCACCATTATTCTGCGAATTCGTTCAGAAGACGTCCTACTTACTGCATTCTCTGCTCTTCAAGTTCGGGCAGATTACTTGGTGCGCTGCCAAGGGCCCACGCAATGCTTTCGCCCCCAAAATATTCGAACAGAGAATGGTAATGCGTAATACGGTTGAACAGTACTCACCTAATAGGCCGACAAATGGATCCGAGTGCGACCGAAAACTGGGTCATTTTTCATGTGAAACGATCGCTGTTGTATTTCCAAGTCGTTGTAGAATACGGTTGTCTTTGCCAACAAAGACTTTTAATGTTGTGGAAAACTTTAACATGTGTGATTGAACTACATCGACACAAGAAATTACTTTATTAAGTATTAACAGGTATGTGAAAGTTCTCATATTTCACTGCAATTGTGGCCCTAAAGAGGGCCGTTGGGTTAGTTATGTGCACCAAAACCAAGCAGTTTACTTGGTCGAGGTGTACTTGGTGACTGCCTTTGTGCCCTCGGAGACAGCATGCTTGGCAAGCTCTCCTGGGAGGATCAGTCGGACAGCGGTCTGGATTTCGCGGGAGGAGATGGTCGATCGCTTGTTGTAGTGTGCAAGACGCGAAGCCTCAGCAGCAATACGTTCGAACACGTCGTTCACAAATGAGTTCATGATGGACATCGCCTTCGACGAAACTCCGGTGTCGGGATGAACCTGCTTGAGTACACGGTAAATGTAGACGGAATAACTCTCCTTCCGACGATGCTTCTTTTTTCTTGTCTCCTGCACGACTGGCCTTTTGGCTCTTAGCGGCCTTCTTCGCTCCTTTGGCTGACGGCTTTGGTGGCATGACGAGTCGAGTGTTCACTGGGTAGTCACTGGATGAGAG
>JADANN010000286.1:600000-797231 GCA_018806985.1 Angiostrongylus vasorum
AATGCATTGCAGATTCCCGTAATTAGTTTCCATTGCATCAGCCCGTCTCACCCATTTGACTTCATCCGTCTAACCAGTAAATGAGCTCCTTGACTTCGAATAATTTTAGCATATTTGATATCACCTCCGTAAAACAAAAGAGACTAGATTCGCAAGCCAACTCAATGATATACTAATCATAGCAATCAGCATCTGTGGTAAAATGACAAGATATCGTACAGCGGATGGTGGTGGATGAGGCGATCCAGGAAGGATCAGAATATTCTCTCTGGAAATCGTAGCTACGGACATGGAACGTGCCCTGAAAAGTTTTTACGGCAATAAAAAAGACGTTTCGAGTATTTTTAAAACGGATAAATATACGTGTAAATATTTAAAAAATTGTACCATCAGCTTCGCCTGTCTCTCAGCTAGTTCTATCGATCATCAGCAATCACCCGTCAGCGGGATTGATATGGAGAAACCCAAATCGGCAACGAATCCAGTTAAGCTGAGGCTGTAGTTATAACCACAATTTTAACTTATTATTTACTGCCTAATCTTTTTAAGTTATATTTCGCAATATTACTGAAAAGAGTAGACAGTAAATAATAAGTTAAAAGTGTGATTATAACTACAGCCTCAACTAACTGCGTTCGTTGCCGATTTGAGCTGCTCAGATCAATCCCGCCGGCGCGTGATTGCTGATGGCAGGATCAATAGAACTATCTGAGAGACATGCGAAACGAAGGACCCGCATGGTGTGGTGGTGAACGCGCTATTCCCCGGAAAGGACAATAGCGCGTTCGTTCCCCACCGCAAACGCCTGCGGTCGGAGTTTTGTAAATATTTCAGCAACGTTGTGGTTGTATTAAGTGATTATTCTTGATGTGAAATATTGCAGGGAACACCGTAGCTATATATCATCCAGATTGATCACCTGCATTACTCTTTTTTCCGCACTTTCAAACGGATTCGGCAAATTTTACCTACTAACTTGATACACTACACTCGGCGAAAGGTGAAAGGGATTGTAAACAATGACAAGATATCGTTTCTCATGCATATTCTCTATATTTCCATCTACTCACACAACTGAACTTAAAATGAATGTGTATGGAGCTGTCCAGACCGCCCTTTTTCTATACTTACTTGGATACTTGGACGGCCCATCCTCACTAGTTGTGCGGGCTCCAGCATATTCTCCACTTTTTCGGAGTTTTGTTGGTTTAGCCATTGTATTTCTCTGGTGTACCAAGGTCAGCCTGGCCAAAGTCTGCCCCCAGATCGCCACCACCACGGTCAGTCGCCGCCCTTGTGGATCAGAGGGAGGTTTGCCACCATGCGACTAGTTTGATACCAGGACGGTAATGATTCCTGGTATTGGTCTACTCTTAGCTAGGCTTTCTAATGGAAACGTCGGACTCCTTTTCAGCTAGGAGACCTTGCTGGGGGATGATTCCCTCCTCTGTTCATCGTTGCCCGACACCCAGGAACACCTCCCAGCCACTATGAGGTGATAAACCGCTGAGAGTACTCGTTTTCTATAAGTTTTTTGATCTTTATCTAAAGTACTTGGCCACATCCGCGGTAAAATCTAAATGCCTTTGTATGAACTACTTTCGCGCACTGAATATATCCTTTAAAATTGTATACTTCAAGAAAGTAGAGGCTTCATAGAACTTATCGCACCCAATAAAGGAAAGATAGAAGCAGTAGTCATGTTTCCATTCGCTTAGATAATGTTACACTCTTTACTTCTTGCCTATTCACTTCATGTTGTAGTATCAAATTACTGAGCTGTATTGACACCAGTCGTATGCTGCGCATCCTTCGTCCTAAACACCAGTGCATTGCTGCTCCTCATTACTGCATAGATCAACACCTTCGCAGATCCCGCTATATAGTTATTTTGTGCAAGTTTGCTGTTCAAATGAAGGTCCCACTGCCTCAGTGCGTGGTCTGGCCAACGGTCAATCAGAGCCGCGTGGCAAAGAAGACACGACATCCGTGAGATCATGGATGGAGCACAATATGATTAACTTCGTTCTGGAACTCATCATAGACTTGGACGAAGTCCTGTGTTATTAGCACAGCCATAAATACGCTAAACATCAATGGAATTAGTGTTAACCACTAGTCTTTAACGTTCCGGTGTCCGTGAACAAGAAAGTGGTATCACCGTTTTCTGGGAAGAGCTGTCTCCGATCCAAGAAAAAGTCTGAGGTCTGCAACTCAGTGGTGAAGAACTGTGGACGTTCGCGTTGAGTTGTCGCAGGATTCCAGGAAGAATCAATTCGATCTACATTCACTGACATTCACGAACAAAAACAGCATGCTCATTTGCAGCCGAACTCACAGGCAAATCCAACTACTTTCGCGGATGAAAGCTATGTGAGGACAAATCGAAAGAGAGGAGTGTTTGTGTCTGCATAACATGAGAAATTTGGCTATATAAATGGAAATTGATGTGGTCTTTCGAAGCAGTACTAAAGCAGTCCTCCCAACGGTTTACAGCCTCATCGTGGCTGGGAGGTGTTCCTGGGTGTCGGATTGCGATGTGCAGTGCGGGAATTCATCTCCCCAGCAGTATCTCCCTTCTGAAAAGTCCGACTTTCCGTTAGGGAGGCCCAGCTAAGGGTAAACGAATACCAGGATCCACCACCGTCTTGGTATCAAACTAGTCGCATGGTGGCAAATTTCCCACTAATCCACAAGGGCTGCGACTGACAGTAGTGGTGAAGACGTGGGGCAGACTTTGGCCAGGCTGACCTCGGGATTCTAGGGAACCACAATGGCTTAGCCTGAAAATCTCAAAAAAATAGAGGTTATGCTGCGGCCGCTACAACCAGTGAGGACGGGCCATTCAAGCATTAAGTATCAAGTACTGAACGAGTAGTGAAATTTTATAGATAACCGCTCGATTTGTTTAGTGATACACGGATGCACTAAATGAGAGCTAATTTGATGGGCAGTGCTTTACGACGCTTCTCTATAAAACAAAGGGAAACCATCCTAACCACCATCTAAATATTTGAAGAAAGACGTCTTTCTTTTTTGAGTTGGATGACACTGCTTATGCCTTGGGAAAATAAAGCATTACTGCCTACCCGCTTGAAATTCTAGGAGTGGTGCTCGTTCGGGTAGTACTGTTGTCGTTTCGATGGAAAATTTCCTGTCTCGCTCGCTGACGGCGATCCAGCCGTTCCACATCTAAATAACCTCTCAAATGCAATGAGCGATCTGAGAGAAATGGAAAAACATTCGAGTTTGAAAGGTGTTTTGAAAAAATCTATATATGCATGTATGAATCTATTACGCTATATTTGTATTTCATTCCAATAGGTTACCGCCTCATCGTGGCTGGGAGGTGCTTCTGGGTGTCCGACTGTGATGTAAAGCGGGCAATTCTTCCCCTGGCAGGGTCTCTCAGGCTGAAAATGAGTCCGGCGTTTCCATTAGGAAGCCTGGCTAAGAGTAAACCAATACCTGGATCCACACCGTCCATCTATCAAAGTCGCATGGTGGCATATCTTCCTCTGATCCACAAAGGCTGCGACTGCCTGTGGTGGTGAAGGCCTGGGTCAGACTTCGGCCAGGGTGACTTTGAGATTCAATGGAACCAAAATGGCTTAACAGGCAAATCTCCGAAAAATGGAGGTAATGCTGTGACCCCGCACAACCAGTGAGGACGGGTCATTCAAGTGTCAAGTAAGTAAGTATTTATATCTATATCCATGCAACCTGTAATTACAGGTTGAGAATCTTGCTGGACTTGAACATGATATAGAGAGGTGAGCTCATATTTTTTCGGGACAATTAAAGTTGAGATCGACTGTGACATTTCCATAGGCTAAGCCTAACGCGATGACAAAGTACGTGGCTATCTTCTTGCCAGAAACGTCGAAGGCAACAAAGGTTTCATAGAGGTTCGTTATTGACCATTTCGAAACTGGGGTGTGCGGATGTGACAGCATAATAGATTGTAAATCCACGTTGTGATTAACGTTGTGCAAAAAAACTGGAACGACAGAACAAAATATTCTTCCTTCTTTACAGCACATGTCGAAAGGTGGAACGCGGTGGGAATGGAGTGAAAGCTGTGGATAACGTTTTCAGTCGCCCTCTAGGATATGACTATTTCAACCAGTTGAAAGCGATCTTGCAACTGGCAAAAGCCCAGCAGATATCACAGATCTTCTTTCAAAATTCTCCAGCTTTAGCGAGTACTTCTGCTTTTTCTATCCGTAAGGCATTTGACGCTTTCTTCCACACAACTTTAAACGTTCGAATGTGCGCTCGTGGTTTCCTTCTACTAAGGTAGCACTGCACTGACGTATCAATACCAGCGTTTCTGAAGATCTCTGCTAAAAATACATAAATTTGCTAATCTATCAAGATCAAATCCTGATTTTGTGGTATTCAGAAGTGTCATTCCGCACTTTACATTCAGGCCAATTTTTTCGAACACCACAGCAAATGAACAAAAGGGATCTCGGCCAGCAGGAAAGAACGGTCTCCCCAATTTTTAGATAGTCCTTGCAGCTATCGAGCACATGCACCAAGTTTTAACAACTTAAATTTTATTCTAAAATTTTTTGGAAACATCAGTTCTAAAAAAAACTTAAAACTTAAAGGCTATTTTATACAAACTACGTAAACCTTTATCAAAACCTTCCCTATGAATTACTGACAACTCAGTTAAAAAAATAAAAAAAGTTCTCACCGTAGACCAATCGCTTAGGGATGCGCCATGCATTCGACTTCATTAAGCATCGTCTGGAGATGTTTGAATGCATATCTGGCCATTACAATGACTCGCGTTAGCCTTATCGATGCATCGATCCAGTGCTGTTATTCTCTCAGAGAAGTCTGGTACCAGTTTGCCGACCCCGGAGAGATGGAAGGTTTGGTGGGCCAAGGGCGTGGGAATCGACCACATGTGTATTGCAGGGCGGCTCTGACCACTGCGCCACACGCGCCGTTAACTCAAATAATTGAGTAATAATAACTCAACGCCACAATACCGCAATAGTCGATAAATTATCGACAGATATCGAGATACCAGCGTCATACGTTACGGGCTAATATTGAGAATCTTTTCTTACAAAGGCTTTAACGTTTAACTTTAGAATCAACACATGAAGACAAGAATATAAAAACGAACTGAGTGAAAAAAATCGTACGAACCTAATGTTAGTGAAGGCGCTGATGAAGAGGTACATGGGCTCTGAGCCATTGCAACAACTCCACTCGTCCTGGGCCTGTCATGCCTTTCAGGATTCCTTCTGCCGACCTCGAGTGGTCGTTTCAGAGATATGCCAGCCGGATTGCACGGTAGTTGGTGGTTCTGCCTTGGGGTGTTGCGCAGTCCTTCCTCACTTCTCACTACCCGGATCAGTTCCTTCATCGAAAGGAAATCGCTGCAGTGATCGCGAGATGTGCGAGCAGTGACGAAATCGTCGGACATCTCGATTACGACGGGTTCAGGAGCGGTGCTCACTCGTCTTTGCCCTCCCATTGCAACTCGTCCGTTCACCATCAGCTTCGGGATCGAAAGGCACTGACTCACATTCACGATAGGAACCTGGTTCATCTTCTGTTCCTAATTACAGCATCTATGTTAGTCCAAAAAACAAGTGGAGGAAATTTTCAGCAAAATCAGAGTTACACGCTTAGAAGTATCATAATATCTTCTGGATGCGGAAAAGCAATGTATTCCCATGACTACTCCATAAATCGAGAAAAAAATTTGAAGTGCTCAGTCACTAGCGCATTTAGATCCTTAAAGTTCAAGAAGGAATACGTTACTCTCTAATGAAAAAAGCTAACCTTCGAAATCGAACAATTGATTTCTTCGCGTAGAAGTTTGTTGGAGGACTAAAAACTTCTAAAAAATTCAAAGCTTGGCGAATTGATGGCAACGAACACCCGTGGTTTGCAAAGGGCGTAACTCAGACAGGCAGTAAGAAAGAAACGCAAAACGAGGGCTTCAGTGGTGCAGTGAGTAACACATGAGCCCTCCGAAATGGCAATGAATGTATCTTACAAAATACCTAGGCGTGAAAAAATATTAAGCAATAAGTAAGAAGTTAAACATTGTAATTTCGACTACAGCCTCAGCATAGCTGGGTTTGACGCCCAAGGGCCTCAGTGGTGCAGTGGGTAACACGTGAGCCCACCGAAAGAGTAATTGCAGGCTGAAGCTCACGTGGGGTCTGTATTTTGCAAATATCTCAACATCATTATGGTTATAACTCCGACGGTTTCTTTTCAAGAACAACTGAACTATCAGTACGTTGTGTCATTGTGATTATGATAAAGAGGTCAAAAATGCTCCAAAGTTCTGGATACTTATCACCAAGGGTGGTAGCTTCTACCACATTTCTAACAAGTGCTTTATTGCAAAATTGAAAGGACATGGCAGTACAACTGATTGAATTCGTGAAAAACGTAATTTGATTCGAACCTGATTTCCCGACGTGCGTGCTTTCTTCACACAGCAGCATCCGGGCAGGAAAGAGAAGCGTGGCATTCCTAAAATAGTCTACTACTCGTCAATCAACAACGAAATACGACCGTGCCATTCATAAGAACCGGACAGAATAATGCTGTGTTTTCTTCACTGTCTTTCTACCCGTCGGTTGGAACGATAAGATTGTCAACATTACGAAGCCCGTGTCTAACAGTAGAGTTTCTCTTTTTCATGAAAAGCTGCAGTTTTTTTTTACATGGTATTGCAAAACGAGGTGGGTTTACTTCTATGAAGGTGAAGACCAACTCTAGAGTTGTTTACTAGTCATTTACAAACCCAGTAGATGAAATATCCTCAAAAGGATTAGCAAAAGAAACAATGTATGAAAGCAAATGGGATTTCGAAAGGCTTTCTTTAGGGACAAATCATATCAACGAGATAATTGAAATCTCGCGAGGATGCTAAACGCCGTCATGCCTCGCTTCGATTGATCTAAGGAAGGCGTTCGACATAGTTATGATGGAAGCGGCCATAGAAGCCCTAGTCAGGACTCATACTCAGAGCACATTTGACCTATGAGCTATGCACGAACTTCTTAACCAGAATTCCAAACAACGTAACTCCATCCTTCATATATTATTCAACGAAGATCGGGTTTCTCATGAGAAATGGTCTTACTTCTGACACCTCATTCATGATCAACATAACGAATCCTATCACGTAGGTGACAAAGAGAATCAGAATCTTGGCTTACGATCGCGGTTAAGGAACTTGTTGAAGATAACAAATGGCAACACAGGTAATGTAGCTGGTGTCCTTAGCGAATGATAAAGGATAAAGCTCTCGGCGTTGATCAGTCTCTAAGCAATGCGCCATACACTAGACTTCATTAAACATCGTTAGAGGTGATTGAACGTACATCTGCCCTATACAGTGACCGCCTTGGCTTACATAGGGATCGAGTAAGTCAGTTGTTTACACTAGAAACGATGACTTTCTATAGGAAGGTTGCGCATTGTCTCCAGATATAACATGAACGTCGTTGCCACGAAAGATTTGCTTCACCCAGATTTTCCATTGTAGAGA
Organism: Angiostrongylus vasorum; assembly: GCA_018806985.1. Lineage (NCBI taxonomy): Eukaryota > Metazoa > Nematoda > Chromadorea > Rhabditida > Metastrongylidae > Angiostrongylus > Angiostrongylus vasorum. The sequence goes on from JADANN010000286.1 coordinate 607,541, forward strand.
TGAAAAAATTTGCCCATTTCCAATTCTCACTCCTTCACAATCAAGAAGGTTTAGGGAAACCCAGAATATTGTTGAACATTAGAGCCCAGGAAAGATTTCTCGACTTTCGTAAACATAACATTTCGTTCCTTAGCGTTGGAAAAGTGAGCGGCATGGAGCAAGCAGCAAAAACCCGACTTCGGTATCAGTAATCGGTATTTTTTGCATAAAGATAAACTTAAATAGGTTGTTGCGAAGCTCCCGAAAACAAAATCGTCTGGTCAACATAGTTGCTGCCCGCAGCCTTCTCAGAACCTTAATGATTTGAGTAGAGTGTCCACAGCAGTCGCGAAGAAGTTTCGCAACAACCTCATGTCAATATGGCAACGTATAACCTCATTTTTTCCATCCTTGTCAGAAACCTACCGACGAAGAATTTCTGGTCAGAAGATGAGGAAAGATAAATGAAACCTACTAGTTCAATGTTCACTTCATGCTTGGAAGACAAGGCCGAAATACTCGAAGAAATTAGGAGTTTCTTAACCGATTACAGTTTTCCAACCTCTTCTTCTTTGTCCAAATTCAGCACTTTTCCTCATAAGGCGATCCACAGGAAAGGGGTTCAGTGATTCATGTGGAATGGCTTAATCTTCTACCACAGGACCAAGTAGTTAATTTTTGCGTTTTGTGAAAGAGAGCGTTATTAGCACTCGAATTTGATCAGCTGCATGAACCATACACTCACCACTGCTATAACTGACAGCGACGAGATCATCGCCATTTCCAACGAGAGAGAAAAAGGGTAGTAAACACAAATAGAACTGAACACAGCAGCATCGCATGTCCACGACGGCGACGATTGGCTATAAAGTGGGGTCGACGGCGATGCGAGTTTCTTCGCCGTATGCTCCATCCATTTCAGGATAACGCGAGCGTCACACGACCCCAAGCATAGTAAAGAGCACATCATTAGGCCAAATAAGGTTAGTGTTGTGTCCTGAAGAGCGGCGGAATTCCTCGTAGGAAGTGATGCGCAAACAAATACTAAGAAAAAAGAGGTATATGTCTTATCGTTTAGTAACACCTTATAGATGCATACAGTCTTGTTCATACCGTTAAAGTTTTCATTACATATTTATGTTTAGCAACATTATCATAGCTGTTCGTTAGTGTCCACTGTGAAGATTTAATCACTATTTGTTATCTAGAAGTCTAAGAAAAGGAGAAGGAAATAAAGGAAAGGAAAAAAAAGGAAAGAAGGCAAATGAAGAAGCAAAAAGAAGAATAAATCAAAAAAATGAAGTGAAAGAGATCACAATAAAAGAAAAATGGTAAGGGAGGCAACGAACAGTAAATCGAGATTAAGTCATTGGGGAAGCAAACTCGGGAAAGCTGGAATGAGAACAAAAAGAAGGAAGTTAGTGGCTTTCGAACTCGTCCTGGAAAGAAGTACGGGTGAACAGCCTGAACGTAGGAAACAGTGACAAAATGTTGCTATGAATGGTCAGATTATTGTTCTTAGTTGTATGAGTAGAACGAGGGAAAAATACACGCGACATTTCCAGTGGTGCTGTTATCGCTAACCGAGAAAAAAAGGAATTGACTGACAGAAGCGAAAACGGAGCGGACTGATCGACGACCACCGTCCGCTAGCAGTCGGACCGCCCATAAGTGAATCAACAGAACTGCGCTTTAAGCTGATGGGTGACACCGAACTGTCAAAGGTTAGGAGAACGTCAGCAACCATAGTTGTCCATACCTTCATAATATGTTGAGATGTAAGCAAATCCCAAATGAGGTATTGCTTCGATGTTCGACGAGGGCGCTTGTAGCGTTTTTGTTAGTGGTGCCTCGTAACACACATGTAGTCATTAGTTCGATCCTCGCCTAGGCTTACCAAACCTTCGATGCCTACTGGATCGGCAAAATGCTACCAGAATTATCTGAGAGGGATAGTTGCATCGACTGAGTACATCAGTGAGCCATTAAAAGTCACTGTATAGGCCAGATATGCATTCAATCAAACGATTATGCATCCTCTAACGAAGCTTGATGAAGTCGAATGCATGGCCCATCCCTATGCAATTGATCAGCTTCGGAAGAAGCTTTACTGTCTTACAAATGAAGTTCAGAAACACTCGTCTTTGCTGTATAACACCATTTTTGACAAATACCGTGGTAATCAGTTCACATTAGACTTAACTCATCAATTCAGGTCTGGAATTTTACTGCGGACGCGAGTAGTTTTTCTTTCTCTTTCAAGACGCAGATTTTTGGCAGAAGTCGCTCACTGTTTAGCGGAACGATGGACGGCTTGAGCGATACAGGGCTGGTTGCCCATCACTCGTGGAGAACACAACAAGTCGATGTGCTTCTTCAGGTGACCAGACACTATGGTGTGGTCTTGCCAAAGGCAAAGGACGTCTGCGCTATAACTACGACACTGACCGTAAATCAGAATATCGATATTAAATAATACAATGAATCTATACTGCCAATGTTAAGCTTTTTAACTAGACTGAACTTATTTACTACTTTCTCGGGTTATTAAACTAGCACGATGTTGGTAAAAAAGACTTGTTTGGCTAACGTTTCGGCGCATTCGCCTTCTTCAGAGTGGATTGATTCGAGTCCACGGCCGGACACGACTTTCCATTCCGGCCCACGTCCATTCCATAGCCGTACGTCCTCACAACGTGACTTTTCGCTGATGCATCGGACCAAATTCGATGGAGTGGGCAGAACCACTTCAACGAAGTATCCTGTATTGAGAACAAACAGCTACGATAATCGACTTGGACCATTCTGGCTCCAAAGAACGTGAAGGTGCGGATACCTTAGCCGAATAAAGTTTTCTAACAACTCTGTCTTAGCTTGATCCAAATCCATAATCCATGGAGTCACTGCACTATTTATGCCGAGTTATGCGAAAATCATTTTTTAAAAATGAACCTCCACGATTAATTAGCTGTTTTCTTGATAAGCAGACATGACCTTCCCTTTGACAATCGTGAAAATGAGGTAGCAATGTTTTTTATGAAGTGCGGGTAAACTTTTAACTACACATCTGACCCACTGCAGAGGTCTTTTCTTCTTCATTACAATGAGGCAAAAGTTTAAAACAAGCGGGATTATATGTGTTTCTTCGGCCACCACTGATGATTTCTCGAAGACCAAAATGAATAAAAAGCTTAATGAGTTGACAGATTTGTAGATGACACTTTGTCCATTAATCCTATTGTTCCAACGATACTTGATATTTGAACGGCCGGTCCTCACTGGTTGTGTGGGCACAGCATAATCTCCATTTTTTCGGGGGATTTGCTAGTTAAGCCATTGTGGTTCCTTGGAATACCGAGCTCAGCCCGGCCAAAGTCTGCTCCAGGTCCTCACCACCACAGGCAGTCGCAGCGCTTGTGGATCAGACGGAGATTTGCCAGCATGCGCCTAATTTGATACCAGGAAAGTGGTTGATCCTGGCTTTGGTTTACTCTTAGTTGCGCGTCCTGATGGAAACGCCGGCCTCCTTTTCAGCTTGGGAAACCCCTGCCGGGAGGATGAACCTCCTCGCTATACATCGCAGACCGACAACCAGGAACACTTCTCACTCACGAAGACACGGTAAACCGTTGGGAGGTGTTCTAACAATATGTTTGCATAACATAGTTTTCTAAATACTCACTCTAAGTACATTCGGGGATAAATTTTTCGAAAATTCTAAAGGGAGTGATTTCTTAGTCGAAGATTTTTCAACACAAGCGCGGCGGATGTAAGCGTTGACTGAGCTTCGGAAATACCATGACGTTTAACTGTACTAAATCGCTTCCACAGCAGAAATTCGACGAAAACATCGTTGAACAAGAGCGAAAGGAAAGGTCATTTGCTTTCCAGAAAATCAAAAATCCATCGCAATAGCAAAAGCAAAAAAGCCCTTGCGTTGGAAAAACTCTACAAATTCTTACAGTTTCACTTAATTTAATAAAATTCGTTATGAGCTTAGATATGTTGGCACAAAGTGGCAAAAGGAACCGCCAGTCACAGATGATTACGTCTTGATTCCTGAGAGCGTTGATCCATCCAAACTATTGTGAACTGAGACCGTTAAGCTTGTGGCTGCTATGAACTCGTTAGACTATAAACAGATTCAACAACACTGTAAAGATGAACGTGATATTTGAATGCCCTATTTACATTAAGAGTGAAAAATCTTGTGAAGGCCTCATTTTACTCCCAAACATGTTGGCTAGCAAAGTTGTTTCTTGCCTAGGGTTCCAAGATAACCACAATGATGCTGAGATATTTGGAAAACTCCGGACAGCTAGCATCTGTGGTGTTCATCGAACACGGTATTACTCTTTCAGGCCGCTAACGTGTTCACCACCACACCATGCGAGTAATTCGTTTCACCTTTCTCTCAACCGTGTTATTGACCTGTAGGTGCTATCGGCAATCACGCGTAAACGAGATTGATCTGCGGAGCATGGATCCGCATTGAACCCAGTGAAGCCGATGAAAAAAATTCAATAGCACGGCTGAGAGAAAGGCGAAACGAAAGATCACATGGTGTGGCGGTGAACGCTTTAGCCCCCGTAAAGGGTAATAGCGTGTTCGGTCCACACTGCAGAAATCTGCGGTCCAGGGGTTTTGCAAATATCTCCAGCATCATCGTGGTTATATTTCATATAATATCCTGCCATTATAAAAAAGAGTAGGAAGTAAATAAAAAGTGACGGCATAGTTCCAAGATAGTCTTGCCAGGTCCCTCCCTATAGTTATCACTGGTAATCGCCGGCTTTATGAGTATCGCAGTGTGGATGGATAGTTTGAATGAAATGATAAAGAGGCAAACCCTATAAACACTGCATTTAAACACCTGGGAACACCTCTTTACTGCACTAATGAGTAAGCAATGAAATATTAAAAAAATATCCCAGCAAAATGATTTTTAAAAAACAAGTATGTCAAGCAGGGAGGATTACGAGGGATAAAATACCATTTTCCAACGACACAATCACATCGGATTAAACACTATAGAAGCTGAAACTAATTGATGCGGACGTAATTGAACCAATTTTTCCCTCTCTTATTAGCTAGCACAAACGGGGGGAGAAGAAGCCTGTGAAGTTCCCATTTTACTCTCAAATATGTTACAGATAATCAAAACTGCAACACACACGTGGAATCGATCCCCGCGCCCATGACCCACCTAGCCTTCCATCCCTCCCTTGTCTGGGAGGATAGCAGCACTGGCTCGATACATCGGTAGGCGACCACGAGTCATTGTAAAGATCAGGTATGCATTCAATCACCTCCAACGATAATTAATGAAATCGAATGCATGGCGCATCCCTCAGGGGATTGATCAACGCCGAGAGCTTTATCCTTTATCTTTCATCTACAATATCTTCATTATGTGCTATAATTAACCAATATAGTTGATTGGTTTCATAGCCAACAAGTTATAGCAGTTGCTCATGTCTGGCTCATGTATTTGCGTCGCCGTTGGCTGGCTTGCGCTCTGGAATGTCCGTAAGAACTGCTGTTCTTCCTTGGACAGTTCGCGCAGCTGTTTGACGCTCAAAATAGCTCTCTGCTACTCTCCATAGCAATGCTGCTCGCCTCTGACGACTCGTCTAGATCACTAGCACCCTTCTAAACTATTTTGGTTTCGTTATTGTATCAATGTACTTGTGTTTGTATAATTTATTCCATAGCATTGTCATTGCAACTTTATTATAATCTTCGCACTCATTGCTGTATCTCACTTCATTACCATACAATCACCTTCTATCAGTAATCCAAGCAATGCTACTTCATAACGTCCAATTCAACCAATCTTATCCTCACGCCCACTGTACCTCTCATCATACCAGTTGAATATATGGCCTTTTAAGTGAATCACAAGTGGTTTGTAGTGGATGGAGTTTATATGAGCATGAAAGTAGTACAGTGAAGTTTGAATGTTAAGTGTTCAAGAAATACTCAGAACGCAGCAATACGATGTCCTTCGAAATCGGGGCAAGTGGGAAATAGTTACTTAGGAAATTTCATTCGGAAAACAAAAGCTACTCCGTCATCATTTCTGTCGTCGCTTTATGCCCACTCTTCTTTAAAAAGGGCTCGGGAAATTCAGTTTTTTCGTTCCGTTGCTGTTTCTGCTTTGGACAGAACAAGATCGAAAATCGTAAATGACACGAAAAACGTCTTGTGAGCAAAAAAGAAGAAAGCTGTAGAGTGAACAAAAGTAGAAAAAACTATTTATGGTCAGTGGAAATGGAGAGCAACGATGCGGGCTTATCACAGTCAAACTATTTCAAACGTAATCCAGGAAGGTTCACTCACCTTTCATGGGTTGACACCTATTCTTCATGTCCAAGCACTCCCTTACCGCCTGCCAGTATCACCAAGCTACTACTTGTAGGAAAATAAACAACAGTACGATGAGATCAGCGACAGGAAAAATTATTCAACGGGGCGTTCATTTTAAAAAAAGAGCCTTACTGAAGATATTTCCAGTAAGCAGACATAAGAATGTCGCATCTTCTTGGTAAATATTCATAAAAGGAATTAATGAGAACGACTATACAAATGACTCCATTGCTTTCCTGACCAGAGTGTTCACTTGGGTGACCTACGTGTCGTGAGGAGTTCATTGTGAGAACGATTCACACTTTTTCACCATGAGGATTTTTTAAAAAGAATGCTGTTGGTGGCGAAGCAAGTACAGCCTCGTCACTTACAAACTACTTTCGTTATTTTTGTTCGCTCCCCCTGCAACAGACATGGGATCGATTCCCGCGCCCCTCGCCCACCAAGCCTTCCACCCCACGGGGTCGGCAAATTGGTACCAGACTTGTATGGGAGGATAGCAGCAGTGGTTCGATACATCGATCGGTCACCACGAGTGATTGTAGAGGCAGATATGCATTCAGTCACCTCCAACGATCCTTAATGAGGTCGAATGCATGACGCATCCCTAAGGGATCAACGTCGAGAGCTTTATTCTTAACAAACAACCATCATCACTGAACCTTTTCTGCTTTTTTTTATGTCTCCCTTATTTTTAAATAGTCAACGAGGATCGAAACGTCGGACGTCATTGCATTGACATTTGGTGAAATTTACGATGCTATTATTATTTGTTGTAGTTCTATCTCATTGTCCTCTCGTTCAATCTTATAAGTTGTTAATCCACCAAAATATGAGATGACTGGTAAACACATAAAACACACCGTTAAGCGCAACGTTGCTAGCCGAGTTTTCTTTGATCTGAGAGCATCGAATGGCTTAAGTCAATTAGATGTTATGAAGTTGGTCGGCTAGTAGACAGACGGGAATGCTAGGAAGCAGCTGTGCCGATAACGAGGAACGACAGCATAGAATTCGTCCGGCAGAATGAAAACGAAGGGTTGAGTTGCCAAGACAACTCTCATTCAACATTGTTACTAACGACGACTGATTGTGGCCGGCCAGCCAGGCAGCCAGACAACATGCCAGCGATCCCACATGTTGCTCACGCCAACATCCGGGCACCCGGATGTTGTCTGCGTCGGTGTTGCCATCGCTGACAACTAGTCCACTGCCTTCTTCCAATCAAGTCGTATTGCTTTGTGCCCGAATTTCGAAGTTGTTCTTGTAGCTCGTATTTGGATCTATTCATACTTCTTCTACCAATTGCAATATATTATCATCAGAAATGATAGAACAATAAGCGTTTGACGTTGATCAAATCTTGATGGATGCGTCGTGCATTCGACACCATTAGGGATCGCAGAGGTGATTAAATGCATGTTTGGCCTATATGAGTTGAAAGAGCTTATGAGCCTGTGTAGTCCGTGCTTTTCATCCTCATTTACAAGTCTGGTGCAAATTTGTCCACTCCGGTAGGATGTGAGTAACCCTCGTGTATTGCAGGGCACCTCTAACCATTGCGCTACATGCGCCCTTCTTACTGTCAGTACTATTACTAAAACTTTCGTTTCCTTTTTCGGGTTATTAAGACCATGAAGCGGTTGTCGTGCATGTTTTCATTTTTCATGGCTACCTTTCGAATTTGTTGCTGGGGCCACAATTTCATGCTTAATTGATTCAAATTAGACCTGATCTTACCAGTTTCAGAGTACGAAGGAAGAAACTAGGTTTAAAAACTTTCTGAAAAACAGGGTTATGACCAGCAGAAACATTTAAACCCTACTGGTGAATTATTAATCGACGTTGACAACGATGTGCAACCTTGAACGCCATAGTCTCACTTTTTTTTGTCTAATCCTTTAAGTATAATAAGACCACTAGTAAGTAGTAGATTGCTGTAGTTAAAAGTAAGTGTAGTGATGGATGTCGTTTATTTTTTGAAGAAAAGACCAATGTTACTGTAAAAATCAGCAGTATCAATGATTCCCACGACTGAGCTTCTATTAACCTCGGCACTGATCAAATACTCTAGCCGGTTAGTCGCGAGGCTACGTGGCGGTGGCGGATAGGGGGGTTAATCGCTGATCAAAAGCGACCTTTGCTTTCCTGGGACGCAGATGGATCCAAGAAATGGACTCCCTGTTTTTGCTGCGCCGATTTCGCACATACTTTCTGTATTTGTTAGACGTATCCATGCATGCGTGTGTGGGTGCGTTCTCGCTTATGCGGACTGTATTCTACGAGTCAATTCGGCCAAAAGCGTGCATTCAAGTGACAGGGAAGTATATCGGAGGCGGTTAGGAGTCGCCTCCAACAAATAAGCTCTACATCCACTCTAGGAGAGCCTGGCAAGCTACCCGTGAGTATACCCACCCCCCACGTTCAGAGCGCAGCAAGCTATTCGTACTATCAAAAATGCTAAACACAGTAAAAAAAACGGGCCTCATTCCCCTAACCCCCGAAAGAGCCTCCAATTTCGCAGCGTTGGGTATGAGGAGTACGGAGAGGCTGCTAAAATCTCAGGGCCAATGGAACCTGCCTGGATTACAAAGAACTAAAGTGACGATCTGTATCTACAATGGGCGTACAAGTGCATCCGAGTCCTCTATAGAAGATCATGCAAGCAAGAAGGATAAGGTACGACGTCATCGGCCTGGTCGAGACGAGACAATGCCACCCATTCAACGTCGTCTATGACACCGAAGAAGAACTGTTCCTCGGAACATGCGACAGTAGAGGAGTTGGCGGCGTCGGCGTTCTCGTCAATACGAGTTTCTCCATGAACATCGATTCATTCGAACAACTTACAACCGGAATCCGAAGTTTACTATTAAAAAGATGTGGATCAATACCGACTTTGACAATCTTCGTCGTTTACACGCCGACATCAAACTATGACGAAGAAGAAGTCGAAGCGTTCTATATGGACTTGGAGAAGTTCTACAGAGAATGCCATACATTCTTAAACGTCATCATTGGAGATTTCAACGCCAAGATTGGACCAAGGAGAACCTCTGAAGAACGTCACGTTAGGGACCCATGGATTAGAACGGAACGAAGAGGATGAGCGGCTATCTGAGTTTATCATGGCGACCAAGACCATCCATGGTAACTCGCAATTCCAGAAGCCCCACCCTCTAACGCTGCACGTGGGAGCCCCCAATGGAGAGTACGATAACGAAATAGACCACATCATAGTAAATAGAAGGTTTTGCCTAACCAGTGTCGCTGTTATTCCAAAATTCTACACGGGATCAGACTCCCGTCTCCTTCGTGCAAGATTCTATTCTTCGCAGAAAGGAAAAAAAAGCCACTAAATTCAAAAAACCGAAGTCTCAGAACCACCGTAAACTGGGACTTATTCAATTCATTACTCGGCTGTTGGGAAGATGCCGTTGTCGGTAACATCGACGAAGAATACGATCGCCTCATTCAACATCTTCACGTTAGCGCCATGAAAGCTCACAGTTCGAAAGGCACCAAGAGACGTCTGTCTCCAGAAACACTCGAGCTGATACTCCAGCGTGGAATCGCTCGAGCTGCAGGTAGCCGTCAACTAACGTCCGAACTTTTAAAACAATGCAGGGAGGCGATAAAAGAAGATCTTAAAGAGAGAAGGGCAGCAGTAATGGTCGAAGCTGCAGAGGTTGGGAAAACCATTCGCAAAGCATATCGAAGCCTCTCCAATTACAAGGCCAAGATTATTGCACTCCGACGCCCAGACGGAACAGTTGCAGCGTCCAGAAAGGCAATGGAGAAAATCATTCACGAATACTACTCGGATCTCTTCGATTGCCACGTCCACCTCTCGTCATATGAAATAAGGGAGGAAGGATATGTTGTACCATCGGTTCTCCCTTCTGAAATCCGACATGCCATTTCGTCGGTGAAAAATCGAACAGCACCACGTCCGGACAGGATAAGATCTGAACACCTGAAGAACCTTCCGCCAGTCCTCGTAAACACACTGGCTCGGCTCCTCACACGTTACCTCTCTGAATGCACGGTTTCTACTCAGTGCAAGGGGTGACCTACACGATATAAACAACTATCGCCCAATCTGCTTGCTGCATGCCGTCTACAAACTTTTCACTCGACTCACCTTAAACAGGATTGACAGAACAATGGACGAAAGACAGCCGTGTGAGCAAGCAGGGGTTTCGAAAAGGATTTAGTATGATGGACCACATCCACACGATAATAAGACTCATTGAAGTATTGCGAGAGTACAAAAGACCGCTCTGTTTCACTTTCATCGATTTACAGAAGGTCTTTGACTCAATTGAGATAGAAGCAGTCATGGAAGCCTTTGATAGACAAGGAGTCCCTACTCAGTTCATAAAGATTCTTCTTGATCTGTACAAAAATTTCGCAACTAAGATATCACCATTCTACAACGATATTACCATTGGGGTCGAAAGAGGGGTTAGGTAAGGCGATACCATCCCGCCAAAATTATTTGCCGCCACCCACTCGAACATCATGCGAACATTCAAATAGGACAACTTGGAAGTAAAAATCGATAGTCGGCAATTACACCATCTTCGCTTTGCCGATGGTATAGTTTTATAATAACAAACATTAACCAAGCGGAACATATGCTTGCCGACTATCGCAAGACCTGTGGAAAGATTGGTCTTCGACTAAATCTCACAAAAAACGATGTTCATGAGAAACGAATTGGTTTCGTATGCCCACCTCACGCTCAACGGAGCGAATATCTCCGAATGTTCCAGTTATGTCTGTCTAGGTCGGGAAATCAACATGTTGAACGACTTAGCCCCAGAATTGACAGAATTGAGCAAAAGGAAACGAGCAGCTTGAGGAGCTTTCAAGAGCATTGAGGATGTAGTGAAGAGGACAAAGAATATCCAACTCCGTGCCCTCCTTCTCGACTCAACGGTACTTCCTGCCCTAACTTATGCGTCAAAAAAACCTGGTCGATGCGTGAGCAGAATGAAAGATCACTCAGCGTTGTCAAACGCGCAGTCGAAAGGGCGATGCTAGGGAGTATCCCGTTTCACACAAGTAAGGGAAGGGATCCGAAACTCCGATCTCCGTCGACGATCAAAAATCAAAGATGCCGTTCTGTACGCCAAATAATCGAAGATAAGGTGGACCGGACACGTAATGCGTATGAACGACAACCGATGGGCAAGAGCCGTTAGTGACTGGATTCCTCGGGATGTCAAACGTACTGCAGGAGACCACCGACCCGATGGTCAGAGTTCTTCACGAAGAGCCCAGAAGAAAGATATGATGCTCGAAGAGTCCCTAGAGCGAGCAGAACCCATTGGGCTACCCTTACACGCGACAGGTAAAAATGGAAGATTTACTGGCGCCCGCTCGATTCACTCGACGATCAACGGGACTACAGGTGATACAGATGAAAGTGTGGGTCATGTGTGGCGCAGTGGTCGGAAGCGCCCTACAACACACACGAGGGAATCCATCTCTACGCTCATGGCCCGCCATGCCCTCCATCCCTCTGGCGTCGGCAAACTGGTACCAGACTTATCTGGGAGCATAGCAGCACTGGCTCGATACATCAGTAGGCCACTGCTAGCCACTGTAAACGGCCAGATATGCATTCAGTCACCTCCGAACGATGCTTAATGAAATCGAATGCGTGGTGCATCCCTCAGGGACTGATCAACGACGAGACGTTTATCTTTTTTAAAGTGTGGGGGCTCTTCACCTATAAGGAGTGAATTGCAGATTTTATCAGTTTTTATTCCTGATAACGAAATACTGTGTAAGCTGAATTATGTTAATTTAAGCTTGACAGCGGCCATCACTTTCGCGGTGTAACACTTTTACAAAAGTAAAGTGGTAGGGTAAATGTTAACGTAACAAGGATCGGAAGTACTTTGCACCCACATGGCAGTGGATTAACAAAGCGTTAAATAAATTCATAGCTCTCTTATTCACTCAGTTACTGTTTACACAAACGTTTCCGACTTTGGCATCGGTCGTTGGAGTAAGGTTAAAATCTGAATCTCTCCAATCGCAACAGATTCCTCATGAAATCCTCAACTTTGTTTGAGAAGTCTGTGTAGTAACAGTGTCGACGTGGTACAAGTGCTACTGTTTCCTATGACAGTTGCTACGCAAGATTTGTAAGATCTCGGAAGTTCTAGAAGAATGACCTTGATTTTCAGGCTTCCAGATTTTTTTCTCACCTGTGTGAATCAAGACAGGCAATAATAACTGGTTTTAATGTCAAAGCTTTATTATCTCATGCGTTATCCTTGTGTGATAGCACCTACACAATTTTGGAAGCACTGGCTATAAAGTACGCCCACATGCTGCAATAACACTTAGCTTCTGGTTGTCTCTAGAAGTCGCCATCAACTTGTCGAATCACCCATGCTCTTTTGCCTCACCTGTTCCGCACATTGCCGTTTTCTTGAATACCATGAAACCTCCCTATGTAGCCCCTATGTTATTATCGTCTATAAAAGAGCTTTAATTACCCAAGTTCTAGTTTATACAGAAAACAATAGTGCAAAACACCGAGTAGCACGATGCTAAATATTCCTTCACTATCCGACCTGCATGCAAAAATGTGTACATTAGCCGACTTAACTAACATAAGCGTTTTTACTTCATGGCCGTTTATTCTTGTTCTTTTCTATTCTTCTATCCTTTTTACACGACCTGTAACGAAATCTACCCTGCGGATCACTGCACTTCTTTCACACGATTCGTTTCTTCACATTCATCGTCCACAAAAGCCTTCGAACAATTCGCATGTTGTTTCGATTGCTGCCTGACGACTTCGTCTTTTTTATGAAAGGCGCAAAATGCTAGTTTGTCATTTGCCAATCTTGGAGATAGCCGACCTAGGGTGTTCCTACATGGAATGAGGAGAGCGTTGGAGAGGGGAGTCGAACCATGACATTGCTTCTTGGTGGAGTGCACCACTAACCATTGCGTCACACCCCCTCCTCACCTAGCAATGCACTACGCTTGCAAGAATTAATTTCTATATTCATATAGATAGGAAAGAATCTGTCGACATCGTCATGAACTGGCCTTCTGTCCCGTATAAATTACCTACACCAATATCTTGTGTCTTCAATTTGAAAGCATCTCCGACCCCCAAAATTTGTGAGCTGAACTAGTAATAATCAAAAACTTTAGGGAAAGCTTTAGTCAAAACAATAAGCCAATAACGATGCATTTCATATTAACAATAGTCCTTGCTCGAAAATTTTGCTTCACCATCTGACTGAATGCAAGTAACGCTTTGATAAGCTTTTTATCTCATGTCTTATGGGTGCATTATGGTTACGGTTTGTGTTACGGTGTGTTTTGTAGGTCTGGTCAACTCCTGCTGCTTCTGTTTACCATACAAAAATTCATCTTACTCCATTTTTACTTTTACAAAGGTTCTTTTATTATATGGTTAATGTACTTTCATTTCGACGACCCTTTCTTCTTATTTTCATTATTCCTGTGCTTCGGAGGTTTCTAACACTCGAATAATCTTTGTACGTAACATTAATGCGAGAAAACTTCGGTCACTGCATAAACGAACGCCTCCAGCTCCTTGAAGATTCGAAAGTAGGATGGCATTCAAACGTGTAGTCCGTCGTCCCATCCAGCATCCGACCAGCACCACTGAAATCTTCTCATCATAATGTTCACTTAACGGAAACATAACAGCGCGTCCACCTTTAATCAGGGTTTAACACGTCCTTTGTTTTACCTCCAGTTTCTTTTTCTTACCTCGGCCATTTAAGCCAATTCATAATGATAACGTGACAATACTAGGCGAAATTCGTATGTAAATTCGTGCTGGCTTTTAGCCCTTTCCTTCAAGAGTTATATTTCAGACCGGAAGTGTTTAAAAAACCCTATAAAACCATTGGATTATATGTCTTATGGAACGCCAACGAGAGTGCAGAGTTTCTCACACGACACATCAATGCTATGAAGTACGACTTTTTAATGATTTGTTCTGCTTTGATCAATAAGCCATTGTTGCTAAGATTGTTTCATTAAAATAAAATTGTAATCTACTTTGTATTATGCTCCTGATTTTTACTGCTTGCGTGTCTATTTGACCTGTATTCAATCGTCCGTCATTCACGAAAGTATTGAATTTTGCGTGCTGTTTTGACCGATACACGATGACTTTCTCTCTCCCAAAAATCGTTGACTGACAATCGTTTTCATTCTTCCTGGAATCCTGAACAGCTCTACTAGAAGCTCTACCAGAGCCCTGTATGTCCTCATCACAGACATTCACTGGAGTGTGTGGACAAGAGAAAGCTTTTGCAGAGAAATCAGGGGTCGACTTATCAAACCCGAAGGGATTGAGCGCCTAGTTTGGACCAGAGGAGGTTTAACCCAGTCATTGTATCTGTAACGCGCTTGCAGAAAACTTGGTAATAGTGTATTAGTGTAGTAAAATGTTTGTGAAGAAAGATTTCATTGTATTACATTGCCTGGGAAATAACTGCGATATTAGGTTGCGTTCAACTGTCAATAGCTCAAATTCAACATAAATTCGCAAATGAAATCTGGTATAAATATACAAATGCAAGATTACGGCGACTGTTCTCAGTCCTATAGATATTCGCTATTTTTTATCTATATCTATAATATCTTCACGTATGTGGCGCAGTGGTTGGAGGCGCCACTGCGACACACACGTGGAATCGATCCCCGCGCCCATGACCCACCTAGCCTTCCATCCCTCCCTTGTCTGGGAGGATAGCAGCACTGGCTCGATACATCGGTAGGCGACCACGAGTCATTGTAAAGATCAGGTATGCATTCAATCACCTCCAACGATAATTAATGAAATCGAATGCATGGCGCATACCCTCAGGGATTGATCAACGCCGAGAGCTTTATCCTTTATCTTTCATCTACAATATCTTCATTATGTGCTATAATTAACCAATATAGTTGATTGGTTTCATAGCCAACAAGTTATAGCAGTTGCTCATGTCTGGCTCATGTATTTGCGTCGCCGTTGGCTGGCTTGCGCTCTGGAATGTCCGTAAGAACTGCTGTTCTTCCTTGGACAGTTCGCGCAGCTGTTTGACGCTCAAAATAGCTCTCTGCTACTCTCCATAGCAATGCTGCTCGCCTCTGACGACTCGTCTAGATCACTAGCACCCTTCTAAACTATTTTGGTTTCGTTATTGTATCAATGTACTTGTGTTTGTATAATTTATTCCATAGCACTGTCATTGCAACTTTATTATAATCTTCGCACTCATTGCTGTATCTCACTTCATTACCATACAATCACCTTCTATCAGTAATCCAAGCAATGCTACTTCATAACGTCCAATTCAACCAATCTTATCCTCACGCCCACTGTACCTCTCATCATACCAGTTGAATACATGGCCTTTTGAGTGAATCACAAGTGGTTTGTACCGCCACAAGCTCACATGTGTACCTCTTCTACCGGCGCTACTGTATTCTCTGTAACTTATACACCACATTACTCCCACAGTCTGCTGCAAAGTCGCTCTCTCATCTCTGGCTAGCCTCATATGCGTCATCTTGCCCTCAAAACACAGTGTTAGGGTACTGCAGCACATTCCGTGTTTCTATGACTACATATCTTTAACTAAGCCACACCTGCCTGCATATTAAGTAACTATATACGATATATACATACAATTCTCAACTTCATTTGTGATTGTTGCGTTGTCGCATTGTTCATAGAGTTTTAATTACCTAAGTTTAAGGCTCACTGCGGCACACAACATTACAAGAGGAAAAGCCCTGCGTGGCGAACAGAGGAAGTTGAGCATTCCATCCACGTTTGCCGGACGGAGGACAAATCTGACCCACTACTACTCTATATTCCACTGGCCAGCCGATGCAACGATTTAAAATACTATAAATATGATATGTTGCATCTCTTCTTCCATTTTCTGAGTGGTCTTCTTTCTGTTTTTTCTTTCACACGATGCATTCCTAGAAATGCTCATTCTTTCCAATTGTGGATTTCTAACAGTATTATTTCTGCATGTCAGTGGATTATTACACCATCTTTTCAAGGAAGAGATGAAGCAGGGGACGATTTTTGGTGTTTCATAACAATGTGGGATTTTATAACCTGGAACAGCCTCCCCCATACTGGAAAGTAGTTTACCATAGGGATCCCTATTAAGAGTAAACCAATACCGAGTCACAGCCCTGAGGCCTGCACATGGCTACGTTTCTTTTCCAAAAAATTTGAAAGAGGTTTCATACCAGAAGTGTGGTACACTCCATGTCTCTCGATCAAATACGGAGCACTGCGCAGCTTAGATGCGCGGTGAAGAGAAATGGTGGTCATTGGCGTCCACTCGAACTACTTAGTGATTAACAAGGTCACAGGCGATGCTGGTAATCCCCTTAGACACTGGTTACATTGGTTACACCGTGTAGTCGGTAGATAAAAAATCTGGTTACCTCGGTGTTGTATGGTTTAATTCGTTAGCTAAGTCAGGGTCAAGTGCTGCGATGGTCGTGACAGCAGTAGTTGCAACACTGATTTCATAGAATTCATGGAATTTGTGAAATGGAATCAAAGAATTAATTCAATCCTAAACGAATAGTGTTTGAAAATTCGCAATATGAAGGAAAAGCAATAGCAATAAGTAAGCTACGAGGAAAAGCAGACGAAAGGCTAAAGGATAAAAGACTTCTTCTTCAGACAACGTACCGAGTTTTTAAGTTTAAAAACCTGATACATTTATAAATCTAACGGCACAGTTGCAACGAAGCTCACCGAAGTAGCGGATCGGTGTTTGCACAACACGGAAATGCGAGCTTGAGCTGCTTCCGATTGAAGCAGAACCAAATCCACGGATTCATACAACTGTTCAGATTGCCAAAAAACATAATGTATGTGGCGAACGTAGGATCTGAAGCAAATGACATGACGGCAAAAAAAGTCGGATGAGATAGATGCATGTCTCTAATTTCATCAAAGGTTTATCAAGAAGAGCTTAAATGCTCCTCTGTGTGTATTCGTCGACGACTCTCGAAATCTGATTAAAACAATTAATTAGCACTGAAGCAAGGAGCACGTGGGGCGCAGTGGTCGGAGGCGTCCTGCAATAGCCATGGGATCGATCCCGCGCTCATGGTTCACCAAGCCTTCCATCCCAACGAGGTCGATCGACACCACCCTTATCTGGAAGGATAGCAGATGTGGCTCGATACATCGGTAGGCCACCGCGAAGCATTGTAAACGCCAGATATGCATTCAATCACCTCCGAACGATGCTTAATGAAGTCGAATGTATGGCGCATCCCTCAGGGATAGATCAACTCCGAGAGCTTTGTCCTTTATCCTTTAGCCAGAAGGAAGGAAAAAAGATACACGCAGATGTATCGTGACACACGACAGATAATGGATGAAAGGAGGAAGTGATCGGTGTTCATTAACTCCTGAAGTATGCGTCATGAATTAGGCTCCATTCGTAGCGTCGCAGAGGTGAGTGGACGAAACTACGTCATATACAATGGCTTACGTGGACCTAGTGATGTATTAAGTCAGTGTAACTCCCACGACCGACTTTCTATTAACCTCGGCATTGGTCAAGTAATTCCTCGTATTCTTGTTGAGCAAACGCGAAGTGTTATTTTATTCTTTATTCACGAACATGCTGACGTTTCGGCGGATTTCTCCTTCCTCAGAGCCTGGAAAGGTCAAGTTGACAGCAATCTATTCGGCCAAACACCTCCATAACCAAACAGAGAAAACGCTGAACCATTTCAATCACATTGAACACAGCTTTGCACACTCACCGCTTTCTATGAGGCTTCCACTGAGTATGTCGCGTGGAGACCAACCGCACAGAATTCACATGGAACCGTAATATGCTCCCTCCCATCAAAATAACAGCCTTATATACTGCCCAATATCACGCGCGATAATGAGAGATTCTTCCCTGCGGTTCATTTTCGGATTTCTGGAATTAATCCAGAACGCCTCGAGAGTTTTGCGTGCTTGTGTTCTCGATTCCTGTGCGAGGATCGTAACACGCACTTCAAAGTCCTCCCCGCTATGTCTCTGGGTCCTATGGGTGCCTAGTGGGGTATTTGGTTTACGTTTGCCGACTAGGTGTTCTTTTATGCGGACACAGCAGTCTGCCCGTTTCGCCAATGTATTCGTCTCCGCACGCCTTACAAGAGATCATATAAATTATACCCTAGCTCATGCAATCACCGTCTCTACCATTAGGGCAAATTATGCAATTTTGCGTTGCACTTAGACGGTCATATAGGCGGTCACGAACTAGATGGCGCCTAAAGACTACTCGGTGGCATTTCAACTATGTTTATCGAATTCTCTAGACCCACCCTTCTTAAGCAGCACTTTATAGCTGCACTTACTTCATTTGAGATGAAGGGTAGGATAAACGGGAACTTTCTATCGCTAGAGTTGCCGTTTGGGGGACTAGGACTTCCTCTACACCTATCCCGAGCTACAGTTTCGTAGCCATTAGAAATGGCTATTCGCCGTGCCAAGTTCCGGGACTCCTCTCTCTGCTCTCTTCCCGTGCACACGTTGGTTGCTGTTCGAAACATGTTTCTTACAAGCGCGCTTTTCGTGTGAGAGGAGTGAGAGGAGAGATAATGAACCAAGATGTTTCTATTACTTGGCTTTCGGTACCAATTTGTAATGTAGCCACTTTCTGACAGGCTAATTTGGACATTCAGGAATGGAAGCCAGTTTTCTTTCGGTTTCTCTCAGGGTGAACTTGATATAATCTGACTGTTCATTCAACAACTCGAAACATTTGTCCATTTTCTCTTGTGTTGAGCAAAGGACAAAACAGTCATCTATATATCTACAGTACAGTAGCGGCCCGAGATCGGTCACCGGTGTTTCCGTCTTAGACATAAACGCAATGGCAACGCTTGGTGCCAGTCGTTGTCCTATTGCCAACCCTCTTATTTGAGCATAGTACTTTCCGGATCGAGAACACAGGCGCGCAAAACTCTCGAGGCGTTCTGGATTAATTCCAGAAATCCGAAAATGAACCGCAGGGAAGAATGCCTCATATTCACGCGTGATATTGGGCAGTATCTAAGGCTGTTATTTTTGATGGGAGGGGCATATTACGCTTACATGTGAATTCTGTGCGGTTGGTTTCCACGCGACATACTGAATGGAAGCCTCATAGAAAGCGGTGAGTGTGCAAAGCTGTGTTCAATTTTATTAAAATTCTGGGTTCAGCGTTTTCTCTGTTTGGTTATGGAGGTGTTTGGCCGAATAGATTGTTGTCAACTTGACCTTTCCAGGCTCTGAGGAAGGCGAAATCCGCCGAAACGCCAGCTTGTTCGTGAATAAAAAATAAAATAACACCTTGCATTTGCTCAACAAAAAATACGAAGAATTAATCAGTGTTTTTATTACCCTAGACAGATCTGGTATCCATAACTTGTCGACCCTAACGATGGAGAGCCCTGTTAGAACAAGGGAGACCAATATTGAATCAAGAGCATTTGCATCTCACTCGGCACCTCAAACCACTGCGCTACTTTCCCTGGTCTATAAACAACAGCAACTTTTATGCAAGCTAGTTTCAAAAAAGAACGTATTCTTTCAATCGACTTGAGAAAACAATTAAAAGTGTCACAGTAACAAAGACTTATTAATTGTTAAACGCTGGCAGATAAAGGTGTACAAAGGACACATACATTGCCACCATTATGGTGATAACAGAGGTCTGCCACATCTCGGTCACAAGGAGTATATGGATTCCATTGGGAAGAAGACTTCTTACCGTGAATTCCCCGTTATCGTTAGCTGTTGCATTTCGTTCATAATCATTAACCGTAAGTACAATCGAAGTGGTCATTAATAATTGACTTTAGAAACGCGCACTGTGAAATCGTTGATACCTTCCGGTCAATGTAGTTCGAAAAACTTTAAATGGTTCCCTTCAGAAGGTGCAAAAGCAAACGCACTGATGACGGCTGGCCAGAGGGCGTCGATGACGGAAGTGATGCAGAAAGGCGCCCAAAGAATAAAATTGGCGGCGACGATGGTGAACGTGAGCTTCACAGTCTGTACTCGTCTACGATCTAGCTCCATGCACTGTAGTGTCCCGCCTGCAAACTAAATACTTCCTATCATCCTCTGTTTGGTATAATTTTTTTCTGTTAGAGCTGTTGATTACTACTTTAATGAAATGTGATATAACCTACTTAGTTCTTGATATTCTTGTTGAGCAAACACGAGGTGTTACCGTGTTCTTTATTCGGTTTAGAGCTCACTCTTCGGCGGATTTCGCTTTCTTCCCCCCTCCCCTGGAATCCTAGAATGAACAGTAGGGAGGAACGCCCGGAGATCACACGTGATCTGGCCCCGTACCTTCGCATCTACTTTTGATGTGGGGTGGTGCATTTATCGACCATATGCGACTCTGATCAGCTGTTCTTCCTCAATGGAAGGCACGTAATAAGCGGTGGGTTTTTTTTGAGAAGCTGTTGACCGTGTGATTACGATTTAGATTTTCATCTTTCTGTATGTGTTATCGGAGCGTTTGACTTAGCAAGTTGCCTATCAATACACCCTTCCAGGCTCTCAAGAAGGCGACATCCGCCGAAACGTCAGCTTTAAACGGAATAAAGAACAAAGTAACACCTCGTGTTTGCTCAACAAGAATATCGACAACTGTTTGATCAATGCCGTGGTTAATAGAAAGTCGGTCGTGGGAATAACCTATTTATTTTTTTATACGCATCTCGACTCCAAACGGTTCACCGCCTCATCGAGGCTGAGAGGCGTACCTGGGGTGTAGAGCTGCGATGTACAACGGCAGGATTTATCCACCTTACATAGTCTTTCAAGCTGAAAGAGAATCCGGTATTTCCATCAGGAAGCCCAGCTAAGAGTAAACGAATACTATGATCCACCACTATCCTAGCATTAACGTAGTCGCATGGTGGCAGGCAAATCTCCCTCTGATCACAGGAGCGGTGACTGCTTGTGGTTATGATGACCTTTGTCAGGTTTTTGTCTAGGCTGACCTCGGAACTCCAGAGAACCACAATGGCTAAGCCAGCAAAACTCTGAAAAAAGTGGAAATTATGCTGGGGCCCGCACAATCAGTGAAGATGGGCCGTCCAAGTATCGAAGTATCCATGAATACCTATCACGTAGTAGGTCATTTTATCAGTCGAACTACTTACTTGATTAGATAGCCTGTCTGCGAAAACTGCAAATTCCAGCACACCTTTTGTCAGCTAGCAATCCCTGACTAGTTGTCGGTACTATAAGTTTCTAACTTTTCACTTAAAAGATCCTAGAAAGCTGTTTCCATCACATCTCCACAAGCAATCATCGATGCGACCTTGGCGAGGGAGACTTACCACTTTTCGACTAAATTTCCTCCAAAACAACGGCATCTCATGAAACTGTTGTATGACTCATTTACTCCTACTTATGCTTACGGCCACCGAGGGACGACCTTCTCAGGTACATCGTCTCTCGGCACTAACAAATATCGCCATGCTCCTTTAAGATTTATTAGTATCTATTGCTACTATTATGCTATCATAAGTAGTATTCCATTATATAATTATTTTTTATTATGGTCAACTCCTTCGAAATTGACAGATTCACAAACGAAACACATCCGATGTATTTTACCTCCTAGTTTCTCCATAATAACCGTTAAAAGGATAAAAAGTATAAAGCTCTCGGCGTTGATCAATCCCTGAGGGATGCGCCATGCATTCGACTTCATTAAACATCGATTGGAGGTGATTGAATGCATATCGGGCCTTTACAATGACTCCCGGTGGCCTACCGATGTATTGAGGTAGTGCTGCTATCCTCCCAGAGAAGTCTGGCACCAATTTGCCGACCCGGAGGGATGGAAGGCTTGGTGGGCCATGGGCGCGGTGATCGATTCCTAGTGTGTTGTAGGGCGCATCGGAACACTGCGCCACACGCCCCCTAATAACCGTTACCAAAGTTAATATTCTTATTATGAAACAGTTGTCATTAGCCAGGGCGTGGAAAGCGAATCGTTAGGGCTAGGGTCAAGCTCTGATAGTGTTCATTTCCCACAAGTGTAGCCTAGTGGGCCCGCTTGGAGAACGACAGAATTGCAGTGTTTGGTGGTGCTTCCTTTAGTCCGTCGGCTAACATATGACAGGCTTACTTTATCACCCTTATCATTACTATTATTCCTACTGTTGTAGCAGCAATGATAGAGATGGCGAAGGACACTTTAGTTCACATTTTATCGCTTCAAACACACCTCCTTGATGCATTGGTATACAAGTGGCAACGGTCATATTATTTGCATGATTTCTTGAAGAATTTCTTCACATTTAAAACAAAAACTGTCATTTCCTTAGTTGACGTCACATCACCGCAATTGTTTTATTCAAGCACGCTTGAACGAAACTCGGAACCTCAGTTGGAGTTCGAACACGCGAATACCCTTATCGTGAGGTCACGTCGTTTCTTCACCAACCGAGGCCCTTCCTGTGCCTTTCTCTCAGTCATATTATTGCACCAGGTCATTCTCGTTTGCTGGTAGCACCGATAGAGTACAATAATGGCTGAGAGGAAGGCAAATCAGTGGCCTCTGTTGATGTGATGGATAGCATATGAGCACCCTACAAAGATAGTAGCGGGTTTGAAGCGCATCTCAGGTTCTGAGTTTTGTTCATATCTCAGCATCCTTGAGGTTGTATTTCAGATAGTGCCCAACCATGAGAAAAATAAGCCTAAACAAAAGTTAAGGCAGTGATTATCACTGATCGAACTATAGTAAATTTACCTCTATGGTGAATTTCCATGCCTCTAGAGGGATCACAACGATCAAGAAGGGCGCTCGTTCTGGAAAACAAAAGCGTCATTAAAGGCCAACAACCTCGACACCTACCTGCGTTTATGCGACATTTAGAATGTTCAGTATTACGTTGAACTTGATGTTCTGCGAAACACTTTTTTCACTTTGTTTTGTATGTAAACTACTCGATAATGTAGTTATTAATGAGCGCTAGCATTTTCTGGAAGGATCCTAATGGAGAGCGTAGAAAGTGGGCATGTGTTGATCTTCAGTGCTTGTAGAGACTCTGATATTCGAGCAACTACTGCTCGGAGACTACGAGCGATCTGCTATCAAGAACTATGTCCTATGTTCAATGCTGATGTCATTCACCAAAGATCATGAGCATGTGGATCTTAGAGGATAACGAAGAGTCTGGTTGAATTTGGAGAATCATAGTGCGCAAACTATAAACTATCCTTAGGACAACAGAGGATAAAGGGCACTCCATTAAGTATTGTAGAGGCAATTCAGTGCATATATGTCCTACACAGTGAATAATGTACGATCACAGTCATCATGAGCACGGTGTTGGTTCGATGCTTCTCAGGCTCACCAAGCATTTCATCCCTTCGGGAAATTGGTGCCGAATGTGTCCGAAAAAAAAACATTCTTTACAATACAAGTGGGAACGCTCCAGCTCAGCTCTCTAAGGACTCAAGGGAGAATTGACTTGGCCAGCATTCTACGACACTCAAGATGAAATGAAAATCCTCAAGCAGCAGCCGAAGCCACACGTAAAAGTTAGATGATGGATGTGAGGAAACAAATCGGATGTGAGAAGTGCTAGGATCCGCACAGCAGACGTTAAGAGGAGTCGTATAAGAATAAGAAAAACACAGCGACTAACAGAGGCTTTTTGGTTCGTAGAATGCTGGTCGGGCCATTCTCCCTGGAGTCCTGAGATAGCAGGGCTGAAGCGTTCCCTAATTGGACAGGATTAATCAGGCGACCATGCGCTTCGCAAGGCACCCCTATCTACTGTACCACACGCGCGCCTAGTATTGGACAATATATAAAGGATAAAATAAAGCTCTCGGAATTGATAAATCACTGAGTGATGCACCATGCATTCGACTTTAAAAGTATCGTTAGAGGTGGTTAAATGCATATCTTGCTTTTACAATGACTCGCGGTGGCCTACCCATCTACCGAGCCGGTGCTGCTATCCTCCCAGATAAGTCTGGTTCCAATTTGCCGACCCGGGTGGGTTGGAAGGCTTGGTGGGCCATGTGCGCGGGGATCGAACCGACGTGTGTGTCTCAGGGCGCCTCCGACCACTGCGCCACACACCCCCTTGGACAATATATATCGAGAAAAAAACTGGTCTAATTCGATTTCGCACACTTTGAGTGACACCATTAAGTTGTGTCTTTCAGGATTTAAACAAGTCTCCTCTTATTTCTAATGAAAACTTCTTTTCCACGACATCGCATTTTGAAATGAGGACTGAAGTGCCTTCCATTAGCAAGACTGCGAACCCAATGAACGAAACGAGGGAAGAACGTGTTATTGTTTGTTGGTGGGTGGATTTTTGACCGCCTTCACTTTTTTGTAACTGGTGGGTCATCAATACATTGTTCATAACATGCAGAGTTAAAAGCACATATTAACAAAGGTTATTATGGTAAGAAGAGCGCGTGTGGTGCAGTGGTGGGAGGAGCCCTGCAACATACATGTGGAATCGATCTTCGCGCTCAATGCACACCAAGCCTTCCATCTCTTCGAGGTAGGGAAATTGGTACGACTTGTTTGGGAGCACTGGCTATAGCAGCACTGGCTGGATACATTGGTAGGCCACCGCGAGTCACTGTAAAAGCCAGACATGCATTCAGTTGCCTCCAAACGATGCTTAATGAAGTCGAATGCATGGCGTATCCCTCAGGGATTGATTAACGCCGAGAGACTTATCCTTTTATTTGTTTTACTACAATAAGTAGAATTTTTTAAAATGGTGCAATCGACTATACGCTTAACTCATTAATAATACACGGTAATCAGGATTTTAGATGAAGGATTAGGTGAACAGCATGAGGAAGAGATGAACATCAATCCACTGCCTAGTTTTCGATAAAGAGCAGGCAAATTTTTCTGCAATGCTTACCCTTTAGAATGAAAGTTGCTGTTGAACGAAGTACTACGCCAGACTGCTCTACACACACAGAAGTAGAGGTAGCCGGCTAAGGCGCTCGGTAGTAACCAGACCACGGTGTTGAACACCGTCACATACAGGGCGTACTGTAAACAAAACAGTCTCGTTGGAATTCGTGGAAAAAAGTACCTCAAATAAGTGGACGAATCTCTTCGTTTTCATTAAAAATGACGGAATCTGGAGTCCCTAAACCAACAAAATCGAGTTGAGGCAAACGAGAGCTCAATTTCGTTAAAACAGCATTTCCTTTCAAACATTCCTCGAGAGCAGTGGGTCTTATCGCTGTCAACTTTATGAATTGAAACTCCCCCTGAATTGACTGGACAATTTCTAACTGGTGCAACTCCATCATTGGAAGGTTATAGGTTATGAATCCTCCAAGGTTATATTGCAATGAACCCTAGCCATATTAAACCTTTCAATTTTCCATATCGGATATTTCAGTTTTTGCAGTTTTTTTTCTATTTTCTGTAATTTGTTTCCTTCTTTCTTAAAGCTATTTCCTTCTTTTCTGACCTGATAAGGACTGGTGTACGTTCCGACACAGTCACCCTCACTTTTGGTGAACAACACGAACTGAGGCGTGGAGAAGAGCAACGCCAACGTCCAAGCTACACCCGCATATAGAGCCGGTCGTTTGTAGGCATTCGATTTCATAGACGCCAAAGGGCGACATATAGCCTGAAATCATCGCATTTACTTCTTCCTCCTCTTTTAGCTCATTTGTTGAGGATGTCTTCAGACGACCATCTCTCTTACTAAGAAAGGATTTTGAAAGACGCGGTCATTGCATTCGCGTTAATGTGCTGCAGTCTATATGCTCACAAACTTTATGGAAAAAAATCTATCAGTATGCTTTTGTGCGCCTAAAATTTTTTCCCGAGATTTCTAAAAAGAAAAAAAAGAAACTTCTTCCGATCTCGATTTCTAAAGGTCACCTGGAAACGATCGGCGCTGATAGCGATTAGCAGAAACGAACTGGCATACATCGGAATCACCTGTAATAACGAGCACTTTGTGAAAAACAACGTGAGATTGGTCCTACGCGAAATTTCTCCAGGCTATCACTATTTGTAAAAAAAATTCGGGAAGAAAAAAGCATTCTAAACTAATTCCACTCGAATAAGATGTGCTTTAAAAATATCTACAAGGTGAACCGCGACTTTACTACGAAAAGAACTTTTAAAACGGAAGCGATGTTCCCAGGACAGAAAAGACCAGAACTAGAATGAAACTGTGCTTCAGCTCCATATTATATCGAATTTCTGAGACCATCAGGCTTTGAACGAAAAGATTCGCCTACATTTAATACAGAGAATGTGTTTTAAAAAAAATAAAAAAATCTCTCCAGGATTCCTGCGTAGGAACTTCTGTAGAGTTCGAAAGTCTCACGGTCAAACTCTGATTTCGAAGTCCTGTAACGGGATGAGACCTCCGCAAACATCTGAGACCATTCAAATATCTACAACTGCACTTACACCACTACAACGGGAAAAGAAGCAAATGAACCAATTCGAAAAAAGAATCTCCTAAGAAGAACAGACGATCAGGCAAAAGCTCACATGAGCAAAGGAAATACGATGGAGTTACAGTGAAATGAAGAACAAGCGGCTTAGAGCTTTGCCGCCATTCTAGAAACAAATACACGTCACCTGCAAGAACTTCACAAGCTTGCATAGCAAGTCGGGGCCGTGGAACACGGGCACAGTGGCCGTGATCGCCATTGTCGGCACCATGGTGATCAGCGCAAACAGCAAGTCGGCTGCGCTCATGTGCAGTATCAGCATCTGAAGTAGATGTTCGATTAGCATTAACACGGTCCAATGTGCACAAGACTGAAAAGCTATTTACTTGTGATAAAAATTATAGGTTTAGGTACTGCCAAGCGAACACTGAGGCAAGAATTAATATCAAATGAGACAGGAACTAATATCTTTCTACAAACTGGAGGCAATGCAAGCACCCCTTCTTTTAGCATGAAAGCCTAAATCTATCCAACTGCATCTGTAAAGATTCGTTGTTATTGCAAATGTGCACGGAAGAAAAATTTCCGGAAAGGTCTCAAGAAAAGCTCTGGAGAAAGAAGAAGGAACTATGATAAAAACAGTAGACCAAAGAATACCTTCAAAAAACATGGGGCACCAGTTATTCCTATCGCATTTGTGAGCGACGGACCTGCGTTACAGAGGGATCCTAAGTTGTGTACACGCAAGGCTTCGAGACATGGAAAGCGCTAAACGCGAAGCGAAAGCGATTTTGCACTCATGCTGAAAAAACAGGTGGATTCGTGTTCTCTGCAAACACTGGTCGAGTTATTTTTTTCCTGAAGGCATGGGAGAGCTTTCCAGATCTTCACACAAGAAATCGCCCGACTTCGTGGGTTAAAGCGATTCCTTAAATGACACATTATCTACCTCAGGCTGATGGAAAGCTCAATTGGCCAGTGATGTTAAGGGCAAGTGCGTATTGAACGACATCTCTACCACTGCGTTACCCTACGCTACCCCCAAGGCGGTATACCTGTTTCGTTTATAAGCACAAGTCTGTTCTATACTAAATACAAAGCCGGTGAAAAGAGGGAAACAAGGATTGGTATGTGTATGAGAGATAATTAATATTCGCCCTCAGCTAATAAGCACCCTGCCCCACTCGGAGTAGGCCCGAAAGTTACCCATGAGCACACCCATCTCCTGTGTATGATCTCGAGAATCCTTCCTTTAGTACTAATCATCAAAAAACGATGGAAATAAAGAATCTTGGTTTATCCCATAAGAGCACCATGTGACGAAAGCGTTGGATAAGTCTAGCATGAAGAAGCTGCTCAAATCTGAAAACCATTCTAAGGCCATTCTAAGCTGTTTAGATATATAGCGAGTGCCTTGCGCTCATTATAACGCCAGAGAATTATTATTATTATTCCTTGGAACGGGGAATATAAGAAGGGACAGAGTAGGTGGCTTGATGAATATGAGCATCTTCATTAATGCCGATCCCTTTAAACAACGATCGACCAGGATTTGACGTATCGCGTTAGAATTTGGTGAGCCATTCGACTGTCTTGACGATCTTCTTCGCGTATGTCTCGAAATCAAGCTATTTCAAAAAGAAAAGCTTTTTAAACCCATTTTTAAAGGTTTTAAAGAAAATGTTATACCTTCTTCAAGATTCTTCAAGGTCACCATCAACGACAGGATTGGCCCGATGAAAGTAGCAAGAGCTTCATAATAGGATTATTAGACCGCAGTGAAAAGAACAAGCCGCTATGTGGATCCATCATCAAAACGAACACCATTCGTGATAACCCAAAAAACTATTTTCCCATCTTTCGATGGACATGAGGGGTTCCTGCTAGGAGATATTGAAACCGCTACTGCAAGCGCTTCGACGCGCATATAATTTTGCGTGGAAGTTGTCCGTTGCAAAAAGTTCTTCTTGTCTTAAAGAGGATAAGCCGCAATACTATAAAAATCGACGGCAACAACAACCCAATAATTGGAATTTCTTTTTATTTGAATCGATATTTTAAAGGACCTTACCGTCAACATCGATAATGAAGTGACGTCAAGACCGTACTAAGAAAGCCGAGAGTTTGATTAGTAAATGATTGATTAGCACCAATGTCCCTAGATACTTCGGAGAAGTGTGGAGCTCAAACAGCAGGAGGAAATTTGCCAGTCATGTCCAAACCGCCAACGCTCTACAAAAAAAGAGCAAACGAAGACTATGCGAAGGAATGTTGCACAGAATTGGATGTGAGGT
Source organism: Angiostrongylus vasorum (assembly GCA_018806985.1). Classification (NCBI taxonomy): domain Eukaryota; kingdom Metazoa; phylum Nematoda; class Chromadorea; order Rhabditida; family Metastrongylidae; genus Angiostrongylus; species Angiostrongylus vasorum. The sequence continues at coordinate 636,668 of JADANN010000286.1, forward strand.
TGAAAGAAGCATCTGCAATCCTCGCGGGGGACTTTGCCAAACGGAAGACAAGATTATCACCCTGGAGAACAAGAACGAAGTAGTCAACTACGTTCCAAACCTTGCATAATAATCTAAGAAGATATGTCCCATACTTCTGTTGCCTGTCGCCTGTAAGCTTTTCTTGGAGTCGTCCTCAAAAGGAATGAAAGAGACCACGAAAATAAAAGGTAGCAATATGTCGCACATTCATCTATTGAAAAGGCTTCGACTCGGTTGAAATAGAAGGCATCATTTTAGTTGTACTTCACATGATTCATGATACTTCACATGGATGGAAGACAGACTCAGCATCATCTTAGTTGTATTTCACATGATACCCTGCCGTGAAAAAACTATGGTAGGCAGTAAATAAAAAAAGGTTAAGATCATGATTTCAACTTCAGCCTCAACTTAACTGGGATTCGTTGCCGATTTCGGCTCTCTAGATCAATCCCGTTGACGGGTGATTGCTAATGTCGCTGATCGATAGAGCTAGCTGAGAGACAGGCGAAACGAAGGACACGCATGGTGTGGTGGTGAACGCGTTAGCCACCGGAAAGGATAATAGCGCATTCGTTCCCCCACCGCAGGCACCTGCGGTCCGGACTTTTGCAAATACCTCAGCATCATCTTAGTTGAAATGGAAGAGTCATTTGGAGCCTTGAACGATCGAGGTATTTCTACTTAGTATTCAACGATTCTTCGAGAGCTATAAACAACCTTGTAACCAGAATTTCTTCGTTCTACAATGACATCGGCGTCATCGCCGTAGAAAAGTAAGTCCCGTCTTTAAAATTTTTCGTTTGTCGCTCTCGAAAACGTCGTGCGAAAATTGGATGAGGATGACACTTCAGTAGACGTTAGTAGATGACACTTCAGATAGCAGGTGACATTGTCCACACAACATCAAAAAACCTGCCAAAGCAGAGCGTTGGCTTCGATAGCAAATGAAGTAGGATTGGTAACCGATTTAGGAAAAAGAAGGATATTTGTGATGTCTCTCCATATGCAGCGCAGCGTATATATCTCAGTGGATGTTTTATATATCTCTGTGCAAATGGTAACCAACAAACCACATCAATTCAAAAAGTATGAAAGAAAATGAGGAACGTAGATATCTAACAAAAAACACCGAGGAAAACGCCGCACACAGCTGGACCCCATTTTTTTAAACACAATAACTCCTCGTGATTTAACGTATATCTCAGGAACTTCGACATGATTCAGGGAGAACAAGAAAGTTCTTATTTTCATCAAGCACTTTACAAACAAGGTGATTCAAGGGTGCCGCTGAGTATGCAAGCATGCGTGAATACGTGATAACAAAATACGCTAACGTGAAAAGAACAGGCAACTGTGTAGATAACAGGTTGAGCGGATAAAGGATAGAATAAAGGATAAAGCTCTCGGCGTTGATCAATCCCTGAAGGATGCGCCAAGCATTCGACTTCATTAAGTATCGTTGGAGGTGATTGAATGCATATCTCGCCTTTACAACGACTCGCGGTGGCCTGCCGATGTATCGAGCCAGTGCTGCTATCCTCCCAGACAAGTCTGGTAGCAATTTGCCGATCCCGGGAGGAAGGAATGGTGAGCCATGGGCACCGGGATCGATTCCACGAGTGTATCGCAGTGGCCCCCTCCAACCGCTGCGCCACACACGCCCTTAGGGTTGGCCGGATACGTTTTGAATCCTAGCAATGTCATTTGGATCTAGCGTTGACTGATTGGTTAAGTACACAAAGTGAACACTTCCAGCTCAAGAAATATAATGCTTATTGCACTCCTGGAGAGATCACATCGTAATAGTCAACAACGACATGCAATAGAGTCGAGATTGGCGACTTAAACGACACCGGCTCAAGCCTGGTTTTTCAAGAGACAATTTTCCCTCAATAACACAATTTCACAGGGCTCCAAGAAGATTTTGGGTGCGCGTGAAGAAACAAAAATTGGCTTTCAAAAAGTTTTTTGTGTTCATGAAAAAAAGCACAGCAGTTTGATCGTGGTTTACTTGCTTCTCACCTGCACCGGAGTGACGCGTTTCCGTCTGCGTACGTAGTTGTTCTTCAGAATAACATAGATCAGGAGGGAGTTGCCGAGAATCGTAAGGAAAATGAGGGCGAGGTGATGTAAGATCATCCATTTGACGGCCGGAGGTTCGCTGATCTCGTTTGGATTTGCTGCTGACATGATGGGGAAGAATCTACAACGAAACAAACTCGACTAGTGGCCACCCGGCTTGGAGTACCTGGATATGAGAACAGACAGCATAAGAGAATAAGTAAATGGGAATGAATATGCTCGTATGTAGCCGCACTAGAAAAAGTTAGAAAAGTGCTGCACTAAAGATCAATCGACAATCACTGACAAAAATTTTTGTTCCGTTCTTGTTCCTCTTAAAGATCTCACCAAAATCTCACTACAAGGATAAAGGATAAAAAAAAGAATAGAGCTCTCGGCGTTGATTGCTCGCTGAGGGATGCGCCACGTATTCGATCATTAAGTATCGTTAAGAAAGAATACATTTTTTAAGAAGATTCAAGTCCAAGATTTGTACCATTGCATCCTTACCTTAAATTTCAGATTTTCCTTCTATAGCCTTTTACTTTAACGAACGACTAGGAGATCCTTTACCTCTTTATCGATTACCACAGTATTTTTCTGACACAGTTCTCTCTCTTGTCTCTATTCCTGCTTTACAGGTTTCATTAAAAAAATTCGTTACCTTATTCTATTCCTTAATTCCGATATATATGAGAAATGATGATCATTTTTTACCACTAGCACTTTACCTTAGGAACAAAACCGAAGAAACATTTATGGTAGGTTGGTAGTTCAGCCCGAGTAAATCAAGTCTTCCTTCCTCCTTCCAGGGACAGGAAATTGTTTGCAAGGACAAAAAACTACGGCGTATGTACATCTATAAGTCCCAAATATGCGTTAAGTCACCTTTACGATGCTTGACGGAGTCGGATGCAGGATGCACTTCAAGGATTAATTAACCCGAACGCCATGTGCTTTATCTCTTCATGGAAAATATGTCGAAAGCAGAAGCCGTGAACGTGTGCATTGAAATAGAAGAGAGAAGAGAGAACTTATAGAAATAGAAGAACGCCTACGGTTCAATTTTGGTCATCCGAATGGGCATGTTATCATGTGTATTCACGGCAAACACCAATACTGATCACTCGGGCACTACCTCTCCGCCATCACCATCACAACCGTCGAGACGAAGTTGATGATGCTTCGCCTGCACACAGTTAATGCCCTTATAGAATGTGCTACAGAAGAGCAAAATAACGAATGATGTTTTCACCACGTTCTGAGTGAAAAGCGCTTACACCGATGAAAAAAACCCTAGGAGGACTCCATGAAAGTACTCCTTTTTAGAAAGTTACCCAAATACCCCAAACCCCTAAAACTAACCGGTAAGACAACCAGAATTCACACACTGAAATTATATAAATCAAATTCCAGATAGCTATGGCAATCAATACACATCATTTTCACTTCATACGCCTCGTTTTTTATAGGAGGAGGTTCGGCTTTTCGTTCGTCTTCAGTATAAATCAAACTTGAATGTTACAAACCAATCAAAAACCTGTCTTACCGGGTACTAGAGCAAAATTATGCTTCGGAGAAAATCACTGCGTACAAGGGTGCTGGGAAGAAAAAAAAGACGTTGATATTTATGACACATGCAAAGGTGCTTTGCTTTATTTAACTTTATTTTTTTTACTTTACGCGACTCAAAATCACATCTCCAGATCCAGCTATTTCCTCCGTCCGATTCGTTTCCTCGTATTCATCGTCCTCCATGGTCCTAGAACCTTTCTGTATGGGTTGCGCAGCCGCATGACGATTTTCGTCTTCTTTATGGAATGTCGTTGAATGCTGCTCGAGTGGATTTCTCCAGGATTCGTGGAATAGCCGTGCCTATGGCGCGGAGTCCTGTTTGACCAGCGGCAGGGTTGATCCAAGTCCTTGCACTTATTGAAAAGCATCACTACCAGTGCACAGTCCGCATCGCCAAAGATCAATATGAAAAACTGCCAAATCACTTCCAGAAATATAAATCATCGATGAACCCAGAAAAAAGAATATGATAAGAGAAAAAGGGAAAAAAGGTTGCTTTCAAAGTTAACCACTATTATTACATTACATAGAAAAGTGAGAGTTAACTTTCTACACAAAAATTTTCAGCGGTCACGAACAACCCAGGCAATCAGTCCAATAAGCCGGTTTTCCTCTTCCTATCGATTGCGGTAGTGAATGTGAACTAAGTGAGAAAATGACCATATCGCACGCGCTGGTCTGACCAATGTGCTTCCGCGCCCTCGAGGTACATATGAGGAATATGCTGTAGAAAATATCGACTTCAAATTTCCGAACAAGCTCTACTACCGTCGTGCCAATTCGGCTACCTGACAACTTCAACGATCTGAACACAGGTAGGGCATACCGCTGGATCCAGTGCAGATGAACATGAATAGCTCTATCATTGGAGTGCAGTGCAGTTTACATATTACTACGAAAATCTGATTCGAAATAATGTCTCCATGCTAAACAGATGGGCACATGTGGCGCAATGGTCGAAGGCGCCCTGCAATAGACACGCGGAATCGACAGCAGCGCCTAAGGCCCACCAAGCCTTCCATCCCTTCGGGGGTCGGCAAATTGGTATAAGATTTGTCTGGGAGGAGAGCAGCACTGGCTCGATACATCTGTAGGCCACCGCGAGTCATTGTAAAGGCCAGATATGCATTCACTCACCTCCAACGATACTTAATGCTCGAATGCAGGGCGCATCCCCTCAGGGATTGATCGATGTCGAGAGCTTTATACTTTTTTTATCCTTTATCGCATATGTGACAACCCATGGAATCCTCCAACTCTTTAGTTGCATTTTCCTTCGAAATGAGTTTCGTCGAAGAAAAAAAACAAATCGGGAACTCCGGAAAATCAGAGTTTTATCGTAGTGGAATAAAAAAAAATTTGCACTAAGTTGGTGAAACTCAGTAGATTCTCGAGATTTTCACTTCAATTAATGAAGTTCAATACAACCTAAGATATACTTGCCTAAAATTCAAAGTCGGGGAGAATTTTTCGGTGTTTGTATTGAATTCAATGCATGCCGGCGACAATGTCTTTAAGGAAAGAGTAGCCCAGCGTACTCGAGCGTCGGTTGTGTCCACTAAGACGTGACTCCAATAAACCTTTTAGTGCGGCATTCTTATCGTGTCGATAGGTAGATAGCAGATCCGTGCGCGCAAGGTGGGACACTCACCAGTCTGGATCTTTAATGAAATATCTTTTACATTCGACATAAGTTATAAGTAATTCTGCTTTGCCAGTAACTGTATAGAGAATCATTAAACAACTTTAGTAGTGAATTTTTATATTCAACCCATATTAATCTAGATTAGTTCAAAATCTTGTGGGGACGAATTCACCACCAAACTACAACCAACCAACCAACAACGAAATCACGGCTTTTTTTTCTCACGGCCCTTCTTTACATCTACCGTGCGGATCCCAGCAACTCTTGCGTTCTTTTTGTTTCTTCGCATCCATCATCCATGAAGGTCTTTGAAATTTCTGCGTGTGGGTTGTGTTGCTGCTTGAGGACTGTCTTCCTCATGAATGTCGGTGAATGATGGTCGAGTCGATTCTCTTTCGAGTCTTGCGATAGCCAAACTAGAGCAGTCCTACTCGGATTGCAAGAAGTGATTTGCCCCAGAGTCTGATACCGATTCCTTGGCCAAAGTAGGATGAAAGGCTTGGCGGGCTTGAAGAGGGGTCAGACCAATGCCGTACTCCCGAAGAACGACGTCACTACCACTTTGCTACGCGCTTCCTAACTACTGAATTACAAACTCCTAAACTTATAACAGACCAATTTGGTGACTTTTCTGCCTTTATGAGAAAGCACCAGATTACACTGCATGACTTGTTCTATGGAATCGTTGCACTTCTTAGTAACAATAAAGAAAAGAACAAATTTTGCAATACATGTGCAAAGCCTCATGCATGATCCTTTTCGTGAACGGAATAATGAGACAGAAATGTGATGGATACGAAATGGAGATAGTTTTTCAATTTGAAGACCTCACTTTACATAAGCCTACAAAAATGGACATTTTTATTGAAGGCGATAGCTATAATGGTGACATGGTGAACTGATGCTCTCAGCGTTGATCAATCACATGGAGACACGCCATGCATTCGACTTCTTCACGTATCGTTAGAGGTGACTAAATGAATAGCTGGCCTACACAGTGACTTCTGGTAACCTCACGACGTATCAAATCAGTGCTGCTACCCTCCCAGACAGGCCTGATACGAATTTGCCTACTCCGGGGTTGTCGACGACTTTATGAACCTGGGGTGCAGTATTGAATCCATGTATATCCGAGGGGACCTCTAACCACTGCGCTACACGCCCACATGATGAAAAACGAATAATGGAAACAGCGATGGTTGGACAGATTTTGTTTTGATTTTTTTTGATTGACAGAACAGCACATATCACTCAACGACTCGAGCCTATCTATGGGTAACTCCTATTCTGGCCGCCTCATGTCAGTTCATCTAATAGACGATGGTTTTAGAGGCAATGATTTGGCTACTGCCTTCTCCGGTGGAGACTGAACAGTTCATTACGAATCCTTCGCGTGTAGTATCCTATTCATAGTGCGTCATAGTTTCCTTAACCGATTGTTTCCTTAAAAATGCTTAAAAACCTTCGAAATTCTCCATGTGCATCAACAATATGAAAACATAGTGGAAAGTTGTTCTACCTTGAATAACAGATTAGCTATAATCTTCATTCTTGCTCTTGAACATTATAGCATGTTGTTCTGCCCAAACATTCTGTTCACAAAACTAAGTTTCCTCATGCATTCTTTCATTGATAAGTCAACAGAAGGGTTGATAAGAATTTTATTCGGCTAACGTTTCGATGTCTTCCTCTCTCAGAGCTAATGATTTGAGTCCGACTTCACCGCCGTTCATACTCTCGATATGGGGGCTTTCGTTGTGGCATCGAGTCGAATCTTCTTCATTGGTGCACTTTCCCCCACCCTATAAGACAACCTCATTCGGCGATGCTCTTTTGCAGAGACGGTTGTTGTGGATGGTGATTGTTCGGTTTCTGTGAAAGCAACTTTCTTTTCTGACAATCCACCCTGTAGAAGTTGGTATTATATTAGCTAGCCCAGGTGGTTTTTGCCGACTGCCAATCAATATTGTCCACAACCGTCCTGTATAAAACAGGATCGCCGAATGAAGTTGCCTCATTCGAGCGGTGCTCTTCTGAAAAGAGATTCGAATCCATACGACGACGAAGGCACCACCTGGTGAGGATGACTGGCTGTAGACCATCGACTGGGATCATCAGTTCTAAGGAAGATGAAGACGTCGAAATGCTAGTCGAATAAACCTTTTTATCAATCTCGTGTTAGCCTATTAATGAATGAATTCGTTCGGATTAGTCATACTGTGTTTAAAGGAAAGTCGGTTTGTGAAACAAGTTTCCTCAGTCAGTAAATGATACTTACTTGATACTTGAATAGTCCGTCCTCACTGTTTGTGCGGGCCCCAGCATGATCACCACTTTTTTCAGAGATTTGCTGGTTAACCTGGATTCCCTTGTGCTTCCTTAGAATCCCGAGGTCAGCGTTCTGCCCCAGCTCTTCACCACCACAAGCAGTCGCAGCCCTTGTGGATCAGAGGGAGATTTGCCACCGAGTGGATCATGTGGATCCTGGTATTGGTTTACTCTTAGCTAGGCTTCCTGATGGAAACGCCGGACTCCTCCTCAGCTTGGGAGACCCTGCCAAAGGATGAATCCTCCACTGTACATCGCAGACCCCCCAGGAACACCTAGACACGATGAGGCGGTAAACCGTTGGGAGGTTAGTCAGTAATTCAATAGCATAATTGCAGTTCTATTTGGGCTACACAACAACATCTCCCAGAACGCGTTCCCAGTTTCTAGCAAAAAAAAACTGGATAGAAAGGGAAGAAAGAAATGACATATGTCATCCACGTTGACGAAGAAGTGCATCCGTTTTTAAGACAAAAAATCGCTGAATCACCAGAAATCGTCAATTAAACGTGTCGCTAGCTTCATGTAGATTCAACGGGAACATAATAACTAATTGGTGGTCAACTCCGAGTGAGGCAGAAGGTCGTTTTTGGGAGCAACTACAGCGTGGATTCAGTGTCTTTCGATAAAAATGGTGATGAGCACAAGTCGTAGGAAGCAGGAGTGAAACCAGATGCTGCTGGTGTGAAGAGCTGCATTGAGAACGATGGCAAGTAAGCAGATAAAACGATGAAACTGAAATAGACTTCAGATTTGCTAACAGTGAGCTCTAAAGGTGAAATATAACGCTTTTTTTTCTTTTCTGAACAATGTGAACAGATATACAACTTAAACGAAGCTGAGATATTTGCAAAACTCTGGACCGCAGGTGCCTATGAGTGGGGAACGAACGCGCTATTGTCCTTTCCGGGGAGTAACGCGTTCACCACCACACCATGCGGGTCCCTTCGTTTCGCCTGTCTCTCAGCTAGTTCTATCGATCCTTTGCCATCAGCAATGACCCGTCAACGGGATTGATCTGGGGAGTCCAAATCGGCATTGAACCCAGTTAAGCTGAGGCTATAGTTATAATCACAATTTTAACCTTTTTTTTCGCAATATACCCTGCCATCAAAAAGAGTAGGCAGTAAGTAAAAAGGTTCAAAACGTGAACAGATTGAAGACGTCTTGCCCATGATGCGAAGGACGGGATGGCGGCATCGGGCCTCATTCAATCAACACACGAACGTAACGGGTATCGTGGAACTGACAAGCACACAGAAGTAAACAGGAACGCATTATTTTTTGCTAAATGGGGACGCTACGCAAGAGTGAAGTGATTACGAAACTCAACCTGCTCTCTTCAGATGCTTAAAATTTGCAATTCTTCTACGGAAACTATATTCATGCGAAAATTCCATCAAGATGACTTTTCATGGGCAAAATTTTTGTAGTGGTTAACTGAACCAAACTCGTCTTATGTCATCAAAGAATCTTAAGCTCATAAATCACCCCAGTTATAATCCTACGACGCTCCAGCACACACTGGAGAAATTTGCTCGACATCAACAAGGATGTCTCGCTTATTCCCCGGAACCTAATGAAAATACAATTACTTGGCCATAGTTGTCATAAAAATTAATTATAACTTATTATGGTCACGCCATTTGTTGCCAATCTTAGTCAACAAAACGTACATTTGTACTATTTTTTACACTCTAATGTCATCGTTGGGCAACACATACGTGGAATCGATCCCTGCGCCCATGGGCTACCAAGCCTTCCATCCATCCGGAATCGGCAAATTGGTACCAGACTTGTCTGGAAGGATAGCAGCACTGGCTCGATACATCGCTAGGCCATCGCGAGTCATTGTAAAGGCCAGCTATGCATTCAGTCAACCTCCGAACGATGCTTAATGAAGTCGAATGCATGGCGCATCCCTCAGGGAAAGATCAACGCCGAGAGCTTTATCCTTTATCATCTATTTTTTGTCTTTTTTTAATGTCATCTTATTTTATTTCTTCAGCTTTTTTCTCTTTTTGAAACGATCTACATAACTGCGGTGTTGTTGGCAGAAAATTCTCTTGATTTCTTCGATGAAAACTCAAAAGTGCACAAATTGAAGACCTTTCGATGATCTTTACAGTAATCAGGTGAAATAGAAAGGAACGCAAAAAACAAAAGAAGACGGAAAGGCACGAAAACCAAGCTTTCTGATTTTTTTCGTAATGAATTTCATAATGAATTCGGGTCAATTTCGCTCCATGGAAGCGCCATGCATTTCGGGAGCCAGCTAAGTAACGCAAGCATTCATCGTCGAGGATTTGCAGTCACGATTTTTCAAGCCAGACAAGTTTTGAATGGATCCGATAGGATGCAGAGTATAAGCAAACGCCGATACCGCCCATATGGCGGCAGATGAATGCTATTTGTGTCCCCCGCGGTCTGCAACAGAAGTACTTATCAGAACATAACGAGTTTATTCCCTCACGTTTTTACGAATTTGTAACGGATAAAACCACGCATTCGACTTCATTAGGCATCACATAGGTGAATGAATGCATGTTTGATCCACGAAATGGCTTCTTGGTGCCAGGTGTTTTTTATCATCCTAGATAGGTGGGGTACCAACCGCTGAACTCGGATGGATGTAGAGCTTTGTTAGCTCCGGGCTCCATATCGAAGTAACGACCTATGTACGTGATTTGAATGCACCTTTAACCAGGTACGCTGCACACGCTCTCGCTTTAGTGGCTTTTTGCTTTATTTTCTGTTTGTGTCTGAAGTTATATACATATATATCTTCCATGCATGAAGAGTCGACATTGAGCGAGCGCCATAGATGAAATTATATATATGCGAGAATATCACCTAAGGGGGGAGGCGAAGAAGGGCAAGGAGAACAGAACAATTCGATGGCAATCAGTGGAACGATGGGTGCGATGTCGGAATGAAAGATTTCAATCAAAGACTCGGACCGATGGAGAAACAATCAGAGCAAATCTCTGGAAGTTGCGAAACAGCACTGGTAGGAAAGAATTTAAAGGAAATCGCACGTAATCGTGTAAACATGAACTCAAACGATGACGTTGAATGCAAAAGAAAGTTGAAGATGCGGATTTTTCGCCAATAGCAATTTCAAGGAGATAAAATTACATTCATAGGTCGCTACAAAGTACAGCTTGCCCCCTTGATTGATGCATCGCACTTTTTCTGGCTGTGTATATAATTTATTGTAAATCATCAATTCTCATGTTTATAAAAAGTATTTCCTCACAACAACCGCAGCCGTTATTGGCTAGGAGCTATTATAAAGAAGATATCTCAAGACCTCCAGTATCCCGAAAACTGGCTAGGAACTATTATAGAGAAAACATCTTAAGATCCCCTGTATTCCAAAAAATTATCTCATTATACTACTGTGTACCACTGATTAGCCTTCCTTGTCCTCGACGGAAACGATAGCGACGTTCGAAATCGGCGACGGTATCCACCTTCTTTAGGAGTGCCGCCCAAATTTGAGTTGGAGAGGAGGAACCAACCTTGCGACTGACGCAGATGACTTCATTTGTGAGGCTTCGTCTCCATTTCTTTGAAGATTTTCCAACATCGACTTCTTTACACTATTTTTTTTGCTGCCAAAGACCTCCTTAGAGTTCGATCTATTGTCAGCTATACAAAGTTAACCAGAAGACGATGTATCCAGCAGCTTACTTATTTTCAACGATAACACAGACCTCACTGATCCGTCGCGTGCCGGCTGGATCCAAACTTTTACTGTTACATTTATCATTGTCCTTCAGCGGTGTTGATTCAAAAGAATATAGCGCGTTTTTCTTCTCTCCACTATTGACTTCGTTGTGGCCTTCTCGAGTCCGTCGAATGTGATCCATTTTGAATACATAGCGCATGAAACAACTGCTGTAGAATATGAATTTCTTCTGGTGGGCCGATCCCTTTCCTTCACCATAGAATCAAGTACTGTAGATATCGTTTAGTCTGCTCCTATTCTCAAAACATTGCCGCGAAAACGTAAGGTGCTACCTCCAATGCTCATTGTCTCATCTTGGCAACCACACTGGTCGATCCATTCGGCGATTTTTTTCGGTCGGACTAATACCTTTCAGTGAACTAATGATTAGAAACACAAAACGTTCGGCGTTGGTCAACGATAGGGGGTGCCCCATGCATTCGATTTCATTGAACTAAAAAAGTGATTAAATTAATATTCGGAGTAAAAAATGACTTGATGTCGCGTAACGTACTAAGGCAGTGTTTTCAAACTCTCTAACCGGTCTCACAGTAATTCTAGACCACGAAAGGGTGAAGGGGGTCGGCTAACTCCGGTTCAGTGATGAAACTAACATCCATGTGTGTATTGAAAGCTATGTCTAACAACTGCTTACACGCTCGTGTTCGAGCGTATAGAACAAAATATCTTCCTTGTTTTTTGACTTATCAGACAAGAAGTTCGTATGTGTGAGAACACGTCGATGAGCAGATATCGTCCTGTTCCTACTGTGAAAATCTCAAAAGGTGTTTCGAAAAAAATCTCTGGGAACGGCGTAATGTTTTACGAATCTGAATATCTGCTATCGAATGAAGCTAATGAAAAAATTGAAGAACTTAGTCCATCGTAATTTCAAAAGCGGTGCCTTACTCCAACTTTTCATATGTGCTTCAATAAGTCGCCGTGCTGCATACATTTGCCAAAATGTTTCACCTACCCAAAAGCTTTTTTGGAAGGGATTTCCCTACTGCACTCCTGTTCCTGAGACACTACAAATGATGTGCTGCACACTAGAGAACCGCTGCTTAACATTGCTTTCCTATACGACATCTGCTTCATTGAACTGCTTTTGATTCCAGAAGAGATAACCTTGAAGTTTTCAATGCCTGTAGTCGCGAATGTTTCCATTTACTTCTGTTTGTTTACAGCAAGATTCCCTTTACTTAGAGTACTTGCATTCAAAACTCATCATTCATCTACTTAGCCCGGTTAGTAGCACACGCGATTTGGTGAAAGCCCTTCCGACGGATTAAATCGTTCCCACGGAAGAACATAGGCTGTTGTAGATCATGCATATCTTCCTCAATACATGCTTGTAAGTATCCTCCTATTATTACTACAGACCAGCCTTGAGGGGCTCCATTTGATTAATCGGAGTCTTTCTTCGCGTCTTCCTCAGACTCCTTTCGTAATGTAGAACTGGAGCAGAAATTTTGTTCCTAGAGTTCTTTGAAATGATCCCTGATGAAAACGACATGTAGTAAGACTTTCGAAGAAGATAAGCAAATGTGCATATATGTTAAAGGGCTCAGTAGATTTTCTCTTTTTTTCGCAGAACTAATTGTGGAAAAACTTGTAGAGATGAACCAGACAGTGGCTCCGCCTAAAAAATTGTACAAATATTGAAAGTAAGGATAAAATCTAATTCTTATGTATAGGAGCACGAAAATTTTTTTGCGTCTTACTTGCAAATAAGTTTGGAAAAAACAACGGACATGGACGTCTACGATTGAAGAGATGTGAAGCAATACCGGCTTTGACAATCTTCAACGGTCACGCACCGACATCAAACGATGGCGAAGAAGAAGGTGAAGCATTCTATATGGACTTGGAGAAGTTCTAAAGAGAAGACCATGCATTCTTCAAAATCATCATTTGAATTTTAAAGCTAAGAATGAACCCAGAAGAATGTTTGAAGAACGTCACATTATGACATATGGATTAGAATGGAACGAGTAGGGTGAGCGGCTCTCTGCGTTATTCGTGATCACCAAGACCATTTATGGTAACTCGCAAACCCAGAAGCCCCCACCTTCAGCGCTGGACGTGGGAGTCTCCCAGTGGAGAGTTCCATAACGAAATAGACCACATCATAGTAAATAGAAGGTTTTTGCCTAACCGATGTCGCTGTTGTCCCAAAATTCTACACGGGATCAGAACACCGTCCCTTTCGTGCAAGATTCTATTTCTCGCGCAAAGGAGCAAAAGCAGCTAAATTCAAAAAACCGAAGTCCCAGAACCACCACAAACTGGGACTTATTCAATTCATTAGTCGGCTGTTGGGAAGATGCCGTTATCGATAACATCGACGAAGAATACGATCGCCTCACTCAACATCTTCACGTTAGCGCCATGAAAGCTCACAGTTCGAAAGGCACCAAGAGACGTCTGTCTCCAGAAACACTCAAGCTGATACGCCAGCGTGGAATCGCTCGAGCTGCAGGTAGCCGTCAACTAACGTCCGAACTTCTAAAACAATGCAGGCAGGCGATAAAAGAAGGTGTTGTAGAGAGAAGGGCAGCAGTAATGGTCGAAGCTGCAGAGGTTGGGAAAAGCATTGGCAAAACCCACTCAAAAGTTTTGCCAATTACAAATCAGGATGACAGCAAACCGACGCCCAGACAGAACAGTTACAGCGCCCAGAAACGCGAAGGAGAGAATCATTCGCGATTACTACTCAGATCTCTTCAACATCCATGTCCTTCTGCTTTCAAATGAAATAAAGGAGGATGGATATGTGGTATCACCGGTTCTCTCTTCCGAAATCCGACGTGCTACTTCGTCAGTGAAGGATCGAACAATACCAGGCTCGGAAAGGATAAGATTTAACACCTGAAGAACATTCCGCCAGTCCTTGTGAACACACTGCCTCCGCTCTTCACACGTTACCTGTCTGAATGCAAGGTCTTTACTCAGTGAAACATTAGCAAAACCATGCTTTTGTTCAAGAGCGGTGATCCCCACGATATTGGCAGCTATCACCCAGTCTGCTTGCTGACTCTGGTCTACAAATACTTCGGACGAGTCATCCCAAACAAGATTGAACACGGGACGAAAAACAGCAATGGTAGCAACTAGCGTTTCGAAAAGATTCAGTACGATGGACCACATCCACACGATAACATGACTCACTGGAGTATCGCTAGAGTAGAAAAGACCGCTCTGTCCCACTTTCATCGATTTAAAAAAGAGAGGGGTTGGGGAAGGCGACATCTCGCCAAAATTATTCACCGCCACCCTCCAGAATGTCATGTAAACATTGGAATGGGGGTAATATGGGAGTGGAAATCGATGGTCGACGGTTACACCATCTTCGCTTTGCTGATGAAATCGCCCTTATAACACCAAACATTATCCAAGCGAAACGCATGCTTGCCGACTTTCATAAAGCCTATCGAAAGATAGGTCTTCGACTAAATCTCCCGAAAACGATGTTCATGAGGAACGAGTTGGTAACGGATCCCATTCACGCTCAAAAGAATGAATATTTCCGAATGCTTCAGTTAGGCCTATCTAGGTTGGGAAATCAGCATGAAGAAAGACTTAGCTCTAGAGTTGATCAAGAGTCGCGTGGAGCTTGGAAAGCTTCAAAGAACACTGCCGACGTAGTAATGAGAACAAAGAACACCCGATTCCGTGCCACCCAAATCGACTCCAGAATTCTTCACGCCTTAACGTTTAAGTCAGGAACCTGCTCGCTGCGTAAGCAGCAGGAAAGATCACTCAGCCTTATTGCACGTACAATCGAAAGGACGATGCTTGGAACATCCCGTGTCACACAAGTGAAGGAAAGAATCCGAAGCTCCACCCTGCGCGAACGATCAAAAACGAAAATGTCGTTCTTAATGCTAAACTTTTGAAGATAATGTTGGCCGAACACGCAAAGCGTATGAACGACACTTGATGGAAAAGAATAGTTAGTTACTGGATTCCTCACGAAGTCAAACGTATTGCAGGAAGACCACCAACCTGTTTCATCTGCATCACCTGCGTCACCTGTAGTGCCGTTGGTCATCGAGTGAATCGAGCGAGCGCCAGGAATTCTTGCATTTTTCCCTGTCGCACCCCAAGAGTAGCCCAATGGGTACTGCTCGCTCTAAAAACTCGTTGAGCTTCATACCTTTCTTCTAGGCTTTTCGTGAAGAACTCTGACCGTTGGGTCGGTGGTCTTCCTTCAGTGCGTTTGTCGTCCAGAGGAATCCAGTCACTAACGGCTCTTGTCCATCTGTTGTCATTCATACGCATTACGTGTACGGTCCACCTTATCTT
Source organism: Angiostrongylus vasorum (assembly GCA_018806985.1). Classification (NCBI taxonomy): domain Eukaryota; kingdom Metazoa; phylum Nematoda; class Chromadorea; order Rhabditida; family Metastrongylidae; genus Angiostrongylus; species Angiostrongylus vasorum. Next base: position 652,342 of record JADANN010000286.1, read on the forward strand.
CGATTATTTGGCGTACAGAACGGCATCTTTGATTTTTGATCGTTGACACAGATCGAAGCTTCGGATCCCTTCCCTTACTTGCGTAACACGTGATATCATCGTCCTTCCAACTGCGCGTTCGACAACGCTGAGTGATCTTTCATCTTGCTTATGCGGAGACCAATTTTCTGAGGCATACGTTAGGGTAGGAAGTACCATTGAGTCGAAAAGGTGGGCAAAGAGTCGGGTGTTCTTTGTTTTCCTCACTACATCCACGATGCCTTTGAAAGCTCCCCAAGCCGCTCGTTCCGTTCCGCCTAACTCTGAAGCAAAGTCGTCCATCATGTTGATTTCACGGCTTAGATAGATGTAACTGGAGCACCTCAGCTGAGTCAAAGGCCTTCTTTAAATCGATGAAAGTGATATAGAGGCCGTCTTTAACACTCTCGTGATACTTAAACGAGTCTTGTTATCCTGTGGATGTGGTCCATCGTACTAAATCCTTCTCGAAACCCTGCTTGCCCACATGGGTGTCCGTCGTGCAGTGTTCTGACAATCCTGTTTGGGATGATTCAATTGAAAAGTTTGTAGACGATAGAGAGCAAGTAGATTGGCCGATAGTTGCCGATATCGTGGAAATAACCGTTCTTGAACAAAAGGACGGTCTTGCTGATCTTCCATTGAGTAGAGACCCTACATTCAGATAGGTGACGTGTGAACAGCTGAGCCAACAAGGACAGGAGGGGGTTCTTCAGGTGTTCTGATCTCATCCTGTCCGGACCTAGCGCTGTCCGAATTTTAGCCGACGAAATGGGATTTCGGAAAAAGAGAACCAGTGGTACTAGATATCCATTCTCTTTTATTTCATATGAGGAAGGAGGGACGCGGCTATTGAAGACATCTAAATAGTATTTGTGAATGATTTTCTCCATTGCCTCTCTGGAACCTTCCGGGCGTCGGATTGCAGCTATCTTGGTTTTGTAATTGGCGAAGCTTTAGTGGGCTTTGAATGCTTTCGCCAATCAGCCAGTCTTTTCCTAACCGTGTAGAATTTTAGGACAATAGCGACATCGGTAGGGCAAATCCTTCTATTTACTATGGTGTTGTCCATTTCGGTATGGTACTCTCCATTGGTAGACTCCAACGTCTAGCGTTGATGGCGGGCTTCTGGAATGGCAAGTTACCTTGGATGGTCTTGGTCGTCATGATAAACTCAGAGAGCCGCTCACCCTGCTCGTTCCATTCTAATCCGTGGCTCCCAACGTGACGTTCTTTAGACGTTCTTCTTGGTCATATCTTGGCGTCAAAATCTCCAATGATGACCTTGGAGAATGTATGGTCTTCTCTGTAGAACTTCTCCAAGTCCGTATAGAACGCTTCGACTTCTTCTTCGTCATAGTTTGATGTGGGCGCGTAAACGACGAGGATTGTCAAAGCCGGTATTGCCCCACATCTTTTTAATAATAAACTACGGATTCGGGTTGTAAGCTGTTCGAATGAATCGATGTTTATGGACAAACTCGTGTTGACGAGAACGCCAACGTCGCCGACTCCCCCTACTGTCGCATGTTTCGAGCAACAGTTCTTCTTCGGTGTCATAGACGGTGGTGAATAGGTGGCGTCGTCTCATGTCAGCCAGGCCGATGACGTCGTACCTTATCCTTCCCGCTTGCATGATCAACTCTTTCTATCGAGGGAGTCGGATGCAAGTGCTCATGCATGTGCAGGCATAGATCGTCACCTTAGTTCGTTGCGATTTAGGCAGCTTAGAATGACCCTGAGATTTTTAAAAGCCTCTCCGTACTCGTCCTACCCCAACACTGCCGAATCAACGAATTTTTACGTAAACGCTAGAAGGAAGGTGTGATGCTCAACGAGAGCGTGAAGCGAGTAGAACTTACTGGGCTGGTCTTACACGGACCAGGGGAAAATGGTAGATTTACTGGCGCCCGCGCGAGTCACTCGACGATCAACGGGCTTACAGGTGATACATGTGGTATATATATATACATATATATATATACATATATACATATATATATATATATATATATATAAAGGGCGCCTGTGGTGCAGTGGTCGGAGGCGCCTTGCAATGCACACGTGGGATCGACCTCCGTGCCCATGGCTTACCAAGCCTTCCATCCCTCTGTGCTCAGCAAATTGGTACTAGACTTGTTTGGGAGGATAGCAGCACTGGCTCGATACATCGATAAGCCAACATGAGTAGTTGTATAGGTCAGTTATGCACTCAGTCACCTCCGACGATGCTTAATGAAGTCAAATGTATGGTGCATCCTTCAGGGATTAATCTCTGAGCTCCTTTCTCCGAGAGCTTTATTTTTTTTCTATCCTTTATATACATACATAAGTATATATGCATACGTATACACATGTACATATCTATATATGCATGCTACATGTATATACTTTTTATATACATCAATGCATGTTAATAGTATAATAAGCCGCCACTTGATAAAAGAAAGCATTGCTAAGAGAGAAAAAGATGAGAATGAAGTTGCAAACCGTAGATTAATTTCCGAAAAAACTTAAAACCGTGTATAGGGCTTCTTGTTTCTAAGCCGAATTATTCTCTCATTTTTTTCCAGGAGTAAGGATAGCAAAGTAGTTAGTGATTCAGTCGATCAGGAAGCAAAGGCACTATTTCGGTCTTAGCGCCAACGCTCTCCTCCAGTCCACGTGAGCACAAGTGTCGAAAAATGCTGCTAAGCTGAAAAGTTAGAAAGGGATTTCATAGTTGACAGTTTAGCCATCGAAAACTTCAAACTAAACTCAGTGTACGAAGGTTAATGTGTCGCTGCTTTTCCTATCAACTTTTTCGAGAAACCGCATGGCCGCCACAGACTTCTATTTACTTCCAGAAAAAATTCGTTGCAGCTTGTTGAGAGAAATATCAGCTATTATCTCATATTCCTAACTTTGTATACCACAAGTGCAACGACAGTGCATCAGCAGAATAACAAAGGTGTTGTCATTCTCTATTTGCAATGTGGAGACGACGTAAAAAAGTCATTAGGATGCTTTTCCTCATCGCCTACCTAATACGAAGAAACGCTCAGGGCAAAAATGGAGAATCGTGACAGTAAAGTAAATTAGCCTGTGCGGCGATAATCTCATCCCGTGACGAGTTGCTCCGATTCACAGGATATCGTATTCTGGGAAACCTGCCTCATTTGATGCATCATTTGAGGATTTGAAAATCATCACAACAGTAGGTATGAATTAGATGGTAGAAACGCGTGGTTTCTAAACCTCATGCTCATCCTCGCTTTCGCTTTATTCCATACTATAATAGCTCACCTATCCCGTCAAAATAATCTCTCGAACTCCGTGTTTTCGGCGTCCATAAGGAAAATATTTGATTGTACCAGAACGGGTCCTTCACTTTCAGTGCCAAACATTGGTAGCTTGTTTAAAGCCGTACTTCAAAACTTGTGTTCACGTTATGCGCCACTTCATTGCCTAGCTTTCGCCCTACAACCTCATGCTCAAATTGTTGTCGTTTTGGTTAGTTTACTTTGCAGACATCTGTACATTCTCGTTTAAATCACAAGAAAAACAGAAGTTCTAACCCTTTTTGCACGAATTCAAACGTATATCGACAATGCAAATGGCCGAGGAACCGTTGACAATCATACGGAATGACATCGATATTAGAAGTTTTACTCAGAGAATGGGAAATTATTTAAAGACGAATGCGGTTGATGATGACTTGCTGCAATCGGTAGTGGCCATATGAAGAATTTAACTGAAGCAAATCCATTTACAACGGCTCGACTTCCTCCACAAAAAGAATAGGTGCAAGCAAAAGGAGGGTTGGGGACATCTCAGCCGAACTGAATATCAAAAGAAGGAACAAGAGTGTACCTCATAGACAGAATGGAAAATGAACAGAGCACCTCGATGCTGTGCACTACAAATTCTCTTAGACGAGCCGGTTCTTAAATGAATAGTGGAAACCTGCGGCAAAAAAAGAATCCTGCGGTCGACGAAATTCTGCGTTAGAAAAGGACGAAACGCCAAAACATTTCCTGAAACCGGGTGCGAAGAAGATGATGCGATTAATAAGCGATTGGGCTCCGACTATTATAAAGGGGACCAACAGGATGCGCTATACTTCCGACTTCATTTAGCATCGTTAGACAAGATTGAACGCACATTTGGCAGATATAATGACTTGCAGTGGCCTATCAACGTATCAGCTGAGTTCTCCTGTCTTCCCAGATAAATCTGGTGCCACCAATTTGCCGACCTTGGGAAGATGAAGGCTTGGGTGAACCCAGAGTGCAGGATCAAATTATCGATCATGTAAGTACTGCGTTGCACCTTTAACCACTGAACTACTCGCATCCACATGGGAGATTATTAATACTAGAAATTCATTACGAAGTTAAATCAACAATGGCTAACATTTCCGCAGACCTCGCCTTCCTCAGATGCCTAAGGGATTGAAATTCTAGTGCGCAGCATCAACCAAAAAACTAGAAACCGAAGATTTAGTAACATGATGAAACGCTCTTTAAATACCCACCTTTTTTCCTGCAGCCCACGTTCCAGGCCCTTTACACAGAGATGACTTGACAATTAACACTTGAACGGCTCATCCTCACTGGTTGTACGGGCCTCAGCATAATCACCATTTATCGGAGATTTGATGATTAAGCCATTGTGGTTCCCTGGAATCCCAAGGTCAGCCTAGCCAAAGTCTGCCCCCAGGACTTCACCGCCACTGTCACTCGTAACCCTTGTGTATCAGAGGGAGATTTGCCATCATGCGACTTTGATACCAGGACGATGGTGGATCCTGGTATTGGTTTATTCTTAGCTAAGCTTCCTGATGGAAACGCCGGACCCCCTTCTCAGCTTGGGAGACCCGGCCGGAAGGACGAATCCCTCCGCTGTACATCGCAGTCCGACGCCCAGGAACACCTCCCAGCCACGATAAGACGCTAAACCGTTGGGAGGACACAGAGATGACACATGAAATAACAAACGAACTCGTTCAATTCAAAATGTCAACTTAAGGTACGGTGCCATTCTGTGTGCTATTGCGAGATATTCGTTTTGAACGGTTCGCTTTTTGGATTTTCGAGTTGATCCTCGACTTTTGAACGGTTTCTGATCTCAGGTTGTCGACAGAATGACTAAAGACTTGGGTGGACTTTAGTGAAACAAAGTCGAGTCCTCGACTACAATTAATTGGGAATTACAGTGGTTGTTTGGGTGTGTACATGTAGTAACGTTTTAGAACAACTTGAAACCAGACGTTGAAAAAATTCACCAATTAAAGCTCAAGATATAAAATTCAGCAAAAAAGGCAACAGCTTTGATAGATATTGACAATTTTGGCCCACGACAACCTGCACGAGTCAGTGACCGAAATGGTTCTGAAGGATACAAAATCATTCAGAATATTTAGCTTACGTGAGATAAACGCACTCCTAACCAAACCATCGTCAGCTTTCACTAAGAAGACCTTTAGCTCATAGATCAACGTCGAAGCTAAGTAAAAGTGGGTTATAAAGATATGAACAAGAACAGCCTGCTCATTTAGCTTACTCATGCACTTGCCTGCCGACTTCCTCCTTCTCAGCTACATCGAAAACAACTGTTTGAGAATTTAAACAAGAACCAAGACGTTATAAAAAAAATACTTTAAGACTTTTTTGTAGCTCTGAATGAGCAGATAAATAATATCATGAATATTATTGGAAAACTGCCTAGACTCTAATCAGTTGCAATCTTTGCACTGAAGTTGAAAGTTAGAAAGAGCTTGATTTCTAATCAGTCCAGTATTTCGATATATTTCAACCAGTTCACGAGCAGGAATTATAAATAGATAGGAAGGCAATAGTGAGTGAAGACCTAGGGCAGACCTTGGCCAGGCTGACCTCGAGATTCCACGGAACCACAACGGCTTAACCTGCAAATGTCCGAAGAATGGAGATTATGCTGGGGGCCTGCACAATCAGTGAGGACGGGCCGTTCAAGTAAGTTCAAGTAAGTAAGAAAAGCAATATCTAAAACTCAAAAGACGGATATAAGCGAGGGATAAATCACTTGCTTCCTTTGCATTCCATAGAAGAACCGGAATGAACGCATAAAAGCAGTGTTTTTTATCCCGAGTTGGGTTACACGCTAACTTTTTCTCTGTTCATACCAAGAACGTTAGCTATGGAAGGTCTTTGTATGACGACAAGAAGCTGAAAAAAACAGGATGGCAATTATGTACGTTTTGATAAAGGTGCATGGATATGGATGCTACGACGATAAAAAGAAACTCTTTTGCGCTTTTTTCTTTTGAAAGAAATAACCAGGAAGAAAAAATAGAGCGTGGTATAACAAATGTGTTGTGTCGACGCTAATGGCAGACCCATGAGTAAATAGCACTGTACTCTTTCCCGGATAGAAGAACTTTATGAGTAGAAGGAAGGAAACAACATAAAGAGATCTAAGATGCAATGCGCGTTGCTTACACCTTTCCAACCACCAGAGAACATGAATGAAGCTGATGATCAGTGCTGACGTCGGTACTGACGATAGTACCGACGTCAGTGCCGACAGTTTGACGGCGAAGATTGAAGCCGCAAACTTGTTTTCGTTCTCCTAAGAATTGTGAAGAATATGGATGAAATACGAACACATGTTGTGGTTAAAGACGTTTTCTAATTAAATGAGATGTACAAAAGACCTTTCAAATTTCTGCGCAAGGTTTTTCATAATTGTGCAATTTCACTGAAGAGCACTTTCACACCATGAGCATTCTCACATATAAAGAAACCTTATTCTCTTCACGTCGCTCTATTCTGGTAAATTTCTTATCTCTGGAGCTGTACGACGGTCGTCACAGTGGCTCGCCGTTCATTAGGATTCATCTCTTTCAAAGCATTCCTCAAACACTGTCAAGTAGAGGAGATCAGAGTTTCCGATTGACGATGTTCGCGAAAGACGAGTGAAGACGAGCTGATGTGGACCATCGAGTGGGATCGTCGGCTCTGATGAAGACGAAACGTCGCAGCGCTAGCCGAATGAAAGATCCATGACAACCTCGCGTAAGCTGAAGAATCCAGATAAGTTTACTGATTATTCACGCCAAGGTTAATTGAAGGTCGGTTTAGTATAGATGACTTAGTTCGTTTCTACTTCAGTGACTAACTTCAGGACGTTTTGGTGGAAGTTACAAAGATTTTCAAACAATAAAACATTTAAACACTATGTATAACTTTTATCTACTGCTCATTATTTTTCTTTTCACGGCAATGTATTATATAAAGTACAACCACAATGGTGCTAAGATATTTGCAAAATTCGGACCCCCAGGACAGATTTCAACCCGCGTTTACCCTTTCCGGATGCTCACGTGTTATGCACGGCACCATTGAAGCCCTCATTCTCTCGTTCTCTCCGGCAGTCTTTTTTTGCCCCAACGGTGCTCGAAGTTTCGACTACAGCCTCAGATTAACTGTGTTTAATGCAGATTTGTTCTTCCGTGATCATTCCCGTTGACGGGTTATTGTTGATGGTTTCGCTAGGACTAAAATAGTGTTTCAAAAACCGACTTTCCTTTAATCTCGGTATGACTAATCGAAATGTATTCTTTCATTGGCAAGCTAACGCGAATTTGACTAAGGCGTTTATTCGGCTGACGTTTCGACGTTTTTGTCTTCCTCGGAACCGATGGTAAGCGTCTATAATCCACAGCCGTAGTCCCTTCGTCGTCGTATCGAGTCGAATCTTCTTAAGAGAAACACGCTATAATGAGCAACCTCAGCCGATGCTCTTTTATAAAGGACAGTTGTTGGTGACACTGATTGCCCATTGACAATAATTGCCCGTGGCAGCTAACATAATGACATGGATTGACAGCTAACATAATAGGCACGATGGATTGTCCCTTGAAAAACAAAAATATTATCAACGGGAAATCAGTAATCAGTACCATCAACAGCCGTTCTGCATAAAAGGGCATCCCCGGGTGAGCTTGCCTGTTTGATGACTCGATACAGCGAGGAGGACAACACATGGATGGGACGAACGAGAGTGGACCATCACCGGCTCTGAGAAACACGAAGATGTGGGAGACGTTAGCCGAATAAACCTCTTCATCGACCTCGTGTTAGCTTATCAATGAAGGAGTTTTGGCACACTACTTTCATACTCAGGATAGTAACTAAGCTGACGGGAAATCAGTGCACAGTGCATATTTTGACAGCTAGGGCTCCTCAGATGATGGTTGGTGAGCAGATTGATGGCTTTGCCGGATAACGATATAAATATACCTGGCTGTGTGATGCTGAGTGATGTGATGAATGAAAGGGAAGCGTGCTACCTTGTGACTCGTATTCTCATAGATACTTAAACTGCTCATCATCCCAAGTATGCTAGTGGAAGAATTGTAAGCAACAACGATTTAATGCATCCCTCGGAGGAAAGTCACCAAACACACCTGTAAAAAAAGAAGGAACGTGTGGTGTTCACAGCCGCGTTTGTAAGCTATGCAGTGATTTATGTTTACTACTAGTCGATGCCGTCATGAATAAAATGGGAAGAACAATCCGAGAATACGCTGTGAAATCCACTAAATATTTATATTCTTATTTTTTTCTCATTTGACTCGTTTTCACGTCTATTGTGCGGATCCCAATACTTCTCACATTCGATTCGTCTCCTCGCATCCATTGTCCATGAAGATCTTCTAACATTTACGTGTGAGCTCGGTTGCTAGTTAAGGATTTCCATTTCTTTTTGAATGTTGTAGAATGCTGGTCGAGCAATTCTCCCTGGAGTCATGAGATTGCCGGGCTGGAACGTTCTCATTTGGATTCCAGAGATATTTTTTTCCAGGACAAGTCTGGTACCAATTTTCCGACCCCAGAGGGATGAGAGGCTTGTTTGGTTCGCAGTGGAATCGAACTAGCACCATGCTCGTGATGACGAGCATCACTACCACTGTGCTATTCGCTCCATTATATATGTGGCTTCAAATCTGTGCTTCCTAGGGATACGAAACACCATCCTTTGGTCGAAAGCAAAATTCTTTTAGGATATAACTCTAATGATGCTGAGATATTTGCAAAACGCCGGACTGCAGGTGTCTGCGGTGGGGAACGAACGCGCTATTGTCCTTTCCGGGGCGTAACGCGTTCAACACCACACAATGTGGGTCTTTCGTTTCGCTTGTTTCTCAACTAGTCCTATCGATCTTTTGCCGTCAGCAATCACCCGTCAGCGGGATTGATCTGGGGAGCCCAAATCGGCAACGAACCCAGTTGTTTTAGGGTACGTTTTTGGAAAAGAAAGCGTACCACCGCACATCCTGGTGTTGTTGATGGCAAAATTTCCATGAATACCCAAAAAGATGGTTATATTTAGCAAATGTTAAAAAAACAGAAGTTGTAAGAGAAACGTTGAAGAGCGAAAAACACCACTAACGTGCTTAGTAGTTAAAGATGAAGCTTGGTGCTATCCATACTCTATTTAATGGGATTCTTAATGAGAGAAAATACCAAATACAGGTGGTTCAAATGTAAAGAATAAAAGAAGAAAACAGGCATCAATAGGCTTAATGGTCAATACGAGTTAAAAAGCTATGAAATGTAAACTCCTTCTTTCTCTTTTTACAGTGTTACCTTCAGCCGACATGTCTTCAATAATCAAGATTTCATGCATTTCTTGGTGAACGGGCTCGCTAGTGGATTATAGTGTCCATCCCTTGACGGATGGGCGTGCGTGGCGCAGTGGTTGGAGGTGCCACTGTGACACACACGTGGAATCGATCCCCGCGCCCATGGCCCACTAAGTCTTCCATCCCTCCCCCGGTCGGCAAATTGGTACCAGACTTGTCTGGGAGGATAGCAGCACTGGCTCGATGCATCGGTAGACAACCGCGAGTTATTGTAAAGGCCAGATATGCATTCAATCACCTCCAACGATAGATACTTAATGAAGTCGAGCGCATGGCGCATCCCTCAGGGATTGATCAACGCCGAGAGCTTTATCCTTTATCCATTATCGCTTAATGGTGCACATTTCGAAATGAAAATCTCAAACATCTTACACCAGTCGTGAGAAAATCGCCCATGACTCTCATCCGGACAACTGATTAGTGCTCAAAAAATACAGACGGTGTAGAGGGCCAACAGATCATCGGAGAGCGACTAAAGCTCACAATTTTTAGAAAAAAATTATAAGTAGGGAAATCAAATCAACACATGGTATAATGATGCTCACTGCACGCAATTACATGGCCCGAAAACTTGAGCCATTGAACTTCTAGCCAGACTCCACCACTTGACTCGACAGTGGCTGCAGAACAAAAAAAACTCGTGCGCAATCTGTACACTTCGATACTGGTTTTCTTTTTTTTGAGAGTAAGCGACAAGTTTTTGGTAGCTAGAGGATTTATGGGTTTGAGAACATAATAGACTTGTAGGTGAAGCTTTCCTTTACCCGCCTAGGGATGTAGTATTCCTGCAAGTACTACGTTTTGCTATAGCTCACCATAATAACACACTGATGTCAATAACTTCAAGTGTTTAACATCTTATATTAAGTATATGGGCGCTTGTGGCGCACTGGTTGGAGGGGCTGCTGCGACACACACGTGGAATTGATCCCTGTGCTCATGGTTCACCAAGCCTTCCATCCCTCCCGGATCGGCAATTTGCTAGTCTGGGAGGATAGCAGCACTGGCTCGATACATCGGTAGGCCACCGCGAGTCATTGTAAAGGCCAGATATGCATTCAATCACCTCTAACGATACTTAAAGAAGTCAAATGCATGCCGCATCGCAAGGGATTGATCAAGACCGAGAGCTTTATCTTTTTATCCTTTTATCAAATATATCTCGGCATGTTCGGCTTCCGACTAACCGTGCCGTAATCAGACACATCTTAACAAAAAAGTGTAGTTAAGAAAGCAGCGAATTACTAGGGCAAAATTGAACATTACATTCCCTACAAGGGAACGACACCGGTTTTATAATAGTTCCTGATAGTTTTTCGTAACCAGAGAATTTACAGAGTTTGTAACATGAAATATTCGTTGAAGACACATTGCCTTATTGCTCGAAGAAAGCAATAATCCTTCTAAAGTGCAATTTTTGTTTCGATTTCATTTAAAGTTCAGACCTTCAAGAAAGTTAAAATTTTTATCATGGTAGAATAAAAAGCTCGTGTCGTTTGGTGAAGGCCTCTAGATTTCCATAACCTTTATTTCAATTGATAACGTTCGCTGTGAGCTGAGGTGCGCTTGTTGAAAGGCGTAACTGGCTACAGATACGTACAAGTTGGAAGTAAAGACCAACACAATCGTGTATTGACAACATCAATGATTTGGCGAAATTTTCTATGATTGTCATCGGAGAAGTCATAGTGATTATCCTACCACTCCTACTACTCTTAAGGCGGCTCTTGATGAACCGGTATGGGGCGCCTCTATTGTGAAGCCATCGTCATTCTGTACTTTCCTGGTCGATTTTTACGTTTTGTATCCTTTCGCTCTTCCTCCACCACCATGTTTCTTGATACTATCGAGTTGCCCCACTTATAACGATTTTTTCTTGTTTATCGTTTTGAATCCACGGATCTCCCTCACATGAGGGATCTCGAGCCGGAAGTCGCGAGGCCACGTGGCGCGTCCCGAGGTGGCGGACAAGGGGTTTATCGCGGACCAAAGGCGACCTTTGCTTCCCTGAGACGCAGTTGGATCCAGGTGATGGACTCCGTGTTTCTGCTGCCCCCGATTTGGCACATACTTTCTGCATTTACGGGGGCGTATTCATGCACGCGTGTGTGGGTGCGTTCTAGTTTGTGCAGATTGTATTCTACAAGTCACTTCGGCCAAAAAGCTTGCAATCAAGTGACAGGGAAGTATATGGGAAGCGGTTAGGAGTCGCCTCCAACAAATAAGCTCCATGTCCACTCTGGGAGAGCCTGGCAAGCTACCCGTGAGTATACCCAGCCCCCCACGTTCAGAGCCCAGCAAGCTATTCGTACTATCAAAAATGCTAAACACAGTAAAAAAAAACGGGCCTCATTCCCCCTAACCCCGAAAGAGCCTCCAATTTCGCAGCGTTGGGTAGGACGAGTACGGAGAGGCAACTAAAATCTCAAGGCCAATGGAAGCTGCCTGTATTTCAAAGAACTATGGTGACGATCTGTACCTACAATGCACGTACACTTGTATCCGAGTCCTCGATAGAAGACTTGCTCATGCAAGCAAGAAGGATAAAGTACGACGTCATCGGTCCGGCCGAGACGAAAAGACGCCAGCCTTTGAACGCCGTCTATGACACCGAAGAAGAACTGTTCCTCGGAACATGCGACAGTGTAGAGGAGTTGGCGGCGTCGGCGTTCTCGTCAACACGAGTTTGTCCATGAACATCGATTCATTCGAACAACTTACAACCCGAATCGGACGTTTACGATTTAAAAGATGTGCATCAATACCGGCTTTGACAATCTTCGTCGTTTACGCTCCTACATCAAACTACAAAGAAGAAGTCGAAGCATTCTATATGGACCTGGAGAAGTTCTACAGAGAAGACCACACATTCTTCAAGGTCATCATTGGAGATTTCAACGCCAAGATTGGACCAAGAAGAACGCCTGAAAAACGTCACGTTGGGAGCCACGGATTAGAATGGAACGAGCAGGGTGAGCGGCTGTCTGAGTTTATCATGGCGTCCAAGACAATCCATGGCAACTCACAATTCCAGAAGCCCCACCCTCAGCGCTGGACGTGGGAGTCTCCCAGTGGAGAGTTCCATAACGAAATAGACCACATCATAGTAAATAGAAGGGTTTTTGCCTAACCGATGTCGCTGTTGTCCCAAAATTCTACACGGGATCACCGTCTCCTTCGTGCAACATTCTATTTCTCGCGCAACGGAGAAAAAGCCGTTAAATTCAAAAACCGAAGTCCCAGAACCACCGCAAACTGGGACTTATTCAATTCATTAGTCCGCTGTTGGGGAGATGCCATTATCGATAACATCGACGAAGAATACGATCGCTTCACTCAACATCTTCACGTTAGCGCCATGAAAGCTGAGAGTTCGGAAGTCACCAACACTCGAGCTAATACACCAGCGTGGAATCTCACGAGCTGCAGGCAACCGCAAACTAACTTCCGATTTTGCAAAACAGTGCAGACAGGCCATAAAAGAAGATCTTAAAGAGAGAAAAGCAGCAGTAATGGTCGAAGCTGCAGAGGCTGGGAAAAGCATTCGCAAAGCCCATCGAAGCTTCGCCAATTACAAGACCAAAATGAACGCATTACGGCGCGCAGACGGAACAGTTACAGCGTCCAGAAAGGCAATGGAGAAGATTATTCACGAATACTAGTCGGATCTCTTCGATAGCCACGTCCGCCTTCCGTCATATGAGATAAAGGAGGATGGATATATTGTACCACCGTTTCTCCCTTCCGAAATCCGACATGCCATTTCGTCGGTGAAAAAATCGAACAACATCAGGTCCGGACACGATAAGACCAGAACACCTGAAGAACCTTCCGTCAATCCTCGTAAACACACTGGCTCGGCTCTTCACACGTTACCTGTCCGAATGCAAGGTCCCTATCCACTGGAAACCAGCAAGACCGTGTTATTGTTCAAGAAGGGTGACCTACAAGATATCGGCAACTACCGTCCAATCTGCTTACTGTCTGTTGTCTACAAACTTTTCACTCGAGTCATCCTAAACAGGATTGACAGAACACTGGACGAAGGACAGCCATGTGAGCAAGTAGGGTTTCGAAAAGGATTTAGTGCGATGGACCACATCTACACGGTAACAAGGCTCATTGAACTATCGCGAGAGCACAAAAGACCGCTCTGTTTCACCTCCATCGATTTACAAAAGGCCTTTGATAAAGTCTAGATAGAAGCAGTCTTGGAAGCCCTGGATAGTCAAGGAGTCCCTACTCAGTACATAAAGATTCTTCGTGAGCTGTACAGGAACTTCACAACCAAGGTATCAGCATTCTACGACGATATTATCATTGACGTCAAAGGAGGAGTTAGGCAAGGCGATACCATCTCGCCAAAATTATTTACCGCCACCCTCCAGAACGTCATGCGAACATTGGAATGAGATAATATGGGAGTGAAATCGATGGTCGGCAGCTACATCATCTTCGCTTTGCTGATGACATGGTCCTTATAACACCAAACATTAACCAAGCGGAACGTATGCTTGCCGACTTTGATAAAGCCTGTGGAAAGATTGGTCTTCGACTAAATCTCACAAAAACGATGTTCATGAAGAACGGATTGGTTTCGCATGCCCCATTCATGCTCAACGGAACGAATATCTCCGAATGCTCCAGTTATATCTATCTAGGTCGGGAAATCAATATGATGAACGACCTAGCTCCAGAGCTGATCAGAAGGAAATGAGCGGCTTGGGGTGCTTTCAAGAGCATCGAGGATGTAGTGAAGAGAACAAGGAACACCCGACTCCTTGCCCACCTTTTCGACTCAACGGTACTTCCTGCCCTATCGTATGCGTTAGAAACTTCGTCGTTGCGTAAGCAGGGTGAAAGGTCACTTAGCGTTATCGAACGCGCGGTCGAAAGGGCGATGCTAGGAGTGTCCCGTTTCACACAAGTAAGGGAAGGGATCCGAAGCTCCGATCTGCGTCGACGACGAAAAATCAAAGATGCCGTTCTGTACGCCAAATAATCGAAGATAAGGTGGACCGGACACGTAATGCTATGAATGACAACCGATGGACAAGGGCCGTTAGTGACTGGATTACTCGGGATATCAAACGTACTGCAGGAAGATCACCGACCCAGTGGTCAGAGTTCTTCACAAAGAGCATTGAAGAAAGACATGGTGCTCGACGAGTCCCTAGAGCGAGTAGAATTCATTGAGCTACTCTTGCACGCGACAGGGAAAAATGGAAGACTTACTGGCGCCCGGTCGAGTCATTCGACGATCAACGGGACTACAGGTGATACAGGTGATCGTTTTGAATTAATCTTGCCCTGAGCCATATCAGCTGACAATCGAGAATGAACAAATTGGGGATATGGAGCGCAATGTGGAAGTTCCTCTGCTTTCTCTCAAGAGCCTAACCAAAGTGAATCGGAGAAAGAGGATGAAGGTATTGACGAAGTCAATGGTGAGTGATCTTCCGGTGTAGTGCCTCGTAGCCTCTAAATCTCTGACCACATTCAGCCCGGTGTATATCTATAAATTATGTCTCGGTGCGCAGAACTGAGAGATTTTTATTAATTTCCGCGCCCGATATTTGGAAAGGAGGGTCGCCTCATACCGTTTAGAAGCATGGACGCCATCCGCCACTATATACCACATAAGAGGAGAAAGTTGTTAACAATATGCCGTTGAGGTGGCTTCACCTACAGAATTTTGGTATATCTTTTTGTAGGGACCCTTCCGTAAACGGAGATGTGGTTCGCACTCTATTGATGAAGCTCACGTTGGATATTCTTGACAAACAAAAAGTATCATTATTCCGATGGACATCACAAGAGTTTCTCTTTGGTTGAAGACATGCTTCAGAGAGGCTTAATGGTAGCCGTAGGAGAAACGGGAAGCGACTTCTAAAACAGACGTTCAGAAGAAGAGGATAGCCGATAGCCCAGCAGCACCGGAACTGCATAATAGTGTAGAAATTTAAAGGTGTGAAGAGCATTTTCTAGATATTCACAGTCTACGACCGTCCTTTGCGAACTTGTCAATAACCGGAGAGATGACTGAGAGAAAGATCAATACCTTTTTATTTACTGCCTACTATAATTTTTTCACTGCAGGGTATCATGTGAAACAACTAAGATGATGCTGAGGTATTTGCAAAACTCCGGACCGCAGATGTCTGCGGTGGGAAACGAACGCACTCTAAAACGCTTGGAATAAAAAGGTTGAGATTGTGATTTCAACTCCAGCCTCGGCTTAACTGGGTTCGTTGCTCCCTAGATCAATCCCGTTGACGGGCGATTGCTGATGGCGCTGATCGATAGAATTAGTTGAGAAACAGGCCCCGGAAAGGGTAATACCGCGTTCGTTCCCCACCGCAGGCACCTGCGGTTCGGAGTTTGCAAATATCTCAGCACCATGTTAGTTGAGAAAAAAGATGTTGATTACAGGTAACATTAGCAAATCCCATGTCAAGATTATGGTCAGTATCAATTCCATTTAACACATGCACATATATCTTTAAAATGAATACAAAATAAGAGGTAATAAGACTTGATAACTGTTTCGAAAGGTGAGTTGGGTTCAATCCTATTAATTACTGTGTACTCTTTTTTCATCAGCTTGTTTCCAGAGAGAGTCCAGCGGTCGCGTTAATGCTCTACCACTATTCAGCGATTCCTCTGGTAGTGCGATTTTCGGATGAAGCGTTTGTAATCCTGTCGTGCAACCAGTCCATTGCCTTGCTTTCTTGGGACATCCACTGTCTAGCCCATTATCCACTGTTATGCGTCCCAGTCACATTTTATGCAGAACTAAAGTTTCTTATTTCTTTTCACGTTTTTGCTTTGGAACTTATCGGAACTTCTTCAAAACGACACCAATTGCAGAATCGGGGTACCGTTTATCCCGCTTTTTTCAATCGTAAAAGTTTAAGAATAGGACCACTATCTATGCCCGTTACTTGAACGCACTGTTCATATACCTTTATCAAGTGGATTTCTGTCGTAACCTCAACATCAAGACATTTCCCATTCCTCATCATCTTCCGTTTGCTTAGGTGAATTAATGGCTCGATTTTCGACTTTAGGCAGAGGGATTTATTGTATGTTTTTCTATTTCCTTTCAATGAACTTAAGAAGTTTTCATTCTTTCATCCATAAAATCCATCTATTTGTGTCGGTATTTTCCCACACTCTTCTTAACGTCGTTCACTAATCGAACTAAGGTATTTTCTCTGTGTATATTCCTTTAATTTTTTCTAGCCCGCTCTCCTGACAATTGAGCTCTACGATTTAAGTGAATAAGCTCTTTTGATCTAAACATGCCTTATTTCAGTCCTCTGTAAGAAGAAAACTAAACTTGCTTCTTCATTTTCGGTGTATTTACCATCTACCGAAGATTTTTGGAGTGGAGAAATCAAGCATTAGCATGGTGCAATTTTCTGGTAAGCTTTCAAGTCACTCGCATTTCCTGTGTCAAGTTTAGACTAAGCTAAATTGGCCTTAACAAAAAGCTTTTATCCTTGCGTTCTCCTTTCGTTTGCGATCTTGGGTATCCATTCTTGAATTTACTTCCTCACCTTTGCGGGTAGATCTTCCCCACCATTTACACACATTGCTGAGCTAGCGCTCAATAACCTACAATTCTCGTTCCTGTTGCGTAGTGCTGTTCAGTGAGTTAGGCTTGCTCGACGAACATGAAGAAAATCACACTTTTCATACAAAGGCTTTCTTCTTAATTTTGTTGGCATGGAAGTAGTCATATGCAGATCAACTGGACATCCCATAGCTGGAATTCTAGAAGGTGTTTTCTGAACTCTTTCCAATTTTGGTGGTCTAGTCATATACTCGTGCGGAGTTCGGAGCAGTCAACGCTTCAAACCATCGAAAGATATTTCCATCAATTGACAAGTGTTTCTTGATACTTTTTTTAAATGATGATATCATGTTGGGCAGAGCGTTGTTTTTGCTGACATTGAAAAAAGAAGTGTCGAAAAGAATTACGTTAGGCTCAGGTGAATTATTTCAATAAGAAACGAAGGTTATGCTTTCTACAACTTTTGTTTAAGGAAACTGATCCAACAGTCTTAATATTGGTGAAGGCTTTCAACACCAGACAGAGATTTTGTGTGGTCGCCAAGTGCGATGGAAGATTACGAAGAACTACGTGACAAAAGAAACCCTTCGAAAGAAAGTATTTCGCTTAGTGTCGAGCCTTAAGCTGTCTATGAGTCGAATGCTAACTATAAAGGGACAAAGAGAAAAAGCAGCTCGCGTTGATCAAATCTTAGGCAAGTGTTCATCAGGCAATCGATTCCACTAAGCATCGTAACGTCACTAACTGCAAATTTAACCTAAACATTTTTGTGGAATAGTAACCTATCAAGTTAGGTAGTCATTTTTAGTTGTATTTCGAGACCGAACCAAAATCCCACTGTGTATCGCAAGGCATCTCTCACCACTACGCTATAAAAGGATAAAGCTCTCGGCGTTGATCAACCCCTGAGGGACGCACCATGCATTCGACTTCATTAAGCATCGTGTGGAGGTGATTGGAACGCAAATCTGGCCTTTGGAATGACTCGGCGGTGACCTACCGATGTATCGAGCCAGTGCTGCTATCCTCCCAGAAAAGCCTGGTACCAATTTGCCGACAACGGAGGGATGGAGGGCTTGGTGAGCCATGGGCGCAGGGATCAATTCCACGTGTGTGTCGCAGTGGCACCTCTAACCACTGCGTCACACGCGCCCTATTCAATTCACAGCTGTACCGAATATAAGTCATGATATTTCATCACCTTAAGTGGTTCGATCTCTATTCATTTTAAAATAACGTTCACATTGCCACAACTCCAATGAAAATGGATTTTTATTGAGATTTACAATTAAAATCGAAAACCACGACGTAAAGTGAGTACCGAGTATGTGATCGTACTTGTTGTCTATGTGATGAGCCAAAGTCTTACAAGAGTTAGTGAACAGCGTGAATCGTCGGAATTATACGATCAACTACTTAAAGGCCGAGTTTTCAGCACAGACAGTGCGTTGGTGACTCTTTATTTCAACAAATGGTTCGGAGGTTGTGTCCTGACCGCCTCGCAAAGATCGATCTCATCCATGCTTGGCTCGGTGCGTGGTGATATCGTCGGACGAAACGTTGACTCTGATGGTCCCGGAGTTTCTGTGTATTCAGGAGCACGTTCTTCCGCCGTAAATGACGAGGAAAGAGCGTTTTTGCTCAGAGGAGCTGGCGGTGCAAGAGAATCGGCCTGAATTAGAGAAATGTGCTGCTTACGTGAAAACATGATTATGGCTATGTATATAAGACAACGTAATGTTTGAGGGAAGTTAGCTCAATCAACACTTAGATTATAGATCAATACCAAATTAAGATTAGTGCTGAAAAGGGGAGCGTGTGGCAGAGCCGTTGGAGGCGCCAATGCGACACACACGTGGAATCGATCTCCGCGCCCATGGCACACCAAGCTTTCCATCCCTCGGGGGTCAGCAAATAGGTACCAGACTTGTCTGGAGGGGTAGCAGCACTGGCTGGATACATCGGTAGGCCACCGCGAGTCATTGTAAAGGCCAGATATGCTTTCAATTACCTCCAACGATACTTAATGAAATTGAATGCATGGCGCATCCCTCAGGGACTGATCAACGCCAAGAGCTTTATCCTTTGTTTAGGGTTGAAAAATTCACTACATTCCTATTGAGCAAACACGAGGTGTAACAAGAATATAGTGAATTATCTGATCAATGCTGATGTTAACAGAAAGTCAGCCTTGGGAATTAGTGACCGAGTTGGAAGAACACTTGAAATTCAAGTGGTTGATAAAAGGATGAAACTAAAAAGGATAAAGCTCTCGGCGTTGGTCAATCCCTGGGGGATGCACCATGCACTCGACTTCACTAAGCATCGTGTGGACGTTATTGAATGCATATCTAGCCTTTACAATGATTCGTGGTGGTCTACCGATGAATCGAGCCAGTGCTGCTATCCTTCCAGAGAAGTATGGTATCAATTTGGCGACCCCGGAAGGATGGAAGGCTTGGTTGACCATGGGCATAGGGATCGATCTCACGTGTGTGTTGCAGCGCGCCTCTGACCATTGCGCCACACGCGCCCACAAGCCAAATGGTTGATAAGGTAGATAATCATACGATTCGTACATTGTTATAATAGAGAGTTATAGGCACTGTAAACAAATCTAGCTTTAAATTTAGTCTTCACAATAATGACCAGTCACGTTGAGCAATGAGACATGGAACATATACTGAGAAGCTCAACGTATTCATCCACTACATGTATTGATTAGGTGTTTTATTTAACCCGTATTTCATACATCGACAACCCGAGGACAGTACTGTTGGATGGGAGATAAACAGGTTTAGAAGTAGACGATGCGAAAAACAAGACATTCAAGTAAAACACCATCTCCCATAGTTATCACCTACCTCGAGTCCACTAGTAGCGAGCTTAGGCGGCCACTCCCGAGTAGGTGATAGAAGCTAAATATAGTTCCCAGGATCGACTTTCTATTAACCTCGGCATTGGAATATGAATGCGTCGTTTTCTTGTTCAGCAATCGCGAGGTTGTTAAACAGCATACATTTACTTCCATACAAAAACACAATACAATACAACAGTAGCTGACGTTTCGGCAGTATCGCCTTCTTCAGAGCCTGGAAGGGTATATTGACATACAATTTACTAGGCCAAACGCTTCAATGACACTTACAAAAAGACGAAAAACTCTATGGTAATTACATGCTCAACAGCTTCTCGAAAAAAACTCACCGCTTTTTTTACGTGCCTTCCCATGAGGAAGATTAGAACAGCTGATTATGGTCGCATAAGGTTGATGACTGCACCATCCCACATCAGAAATTGATGCGAACATACGGGGTCAGGTCGCGTATGACCTCTGGGCATTCATCCCTGCTATTCATTGTAGGGGTTTTTGGCATTTATCCAAAAAGCCTCAAGAAGTTTTCGCGCTGGTGTTCTAGTCTCCTGCGCAAGGATATTGACTTTTACTTCAAAATCGTCCCCGCTGTGCTTTTGTATCCTATGCGTGCCTAGTGGGGTACTTTGTCTTAGTTTTCGTTTGCCATCTAGGTGTTCTTTTATACGGATACACAAAGGCCTGCCCGTTTCGCCAATGTATTCATCTCCGCAATTATTACACGAGATCAGGTATATCGTACCTGAACTCATGCAATCACCGTCCCCTGCCGTAAGGGCAGATTACGCAATTTGTTGTTTCGCATAGAGGGTCATACAGGCGGTTACGAACTAACTGACGACGTAGAGTAGCCGGTGGTATTTCAACTATCGCTACCGATTCCTCTAGACCTGCCCTTCTTAAGCATCGTTTAATCGCTACGCTTACTTCATCGCTAATAAAGGGCAGCATAAACGGGACTTTCTTTTGGCCAAGTGTTTCGCTTGGGCGCGTCGCTCTCCTTCTAAACTTATCTCGTGGGGTTACTATTTCGTAGCCATTGGAGATGGCTATTTGCCGAGCCAAGTCGCGCGATTCTTCCTTTAGTTGCCCGGTTGTGCACACAGAGGTGGCTGTTCGAAACATGTTTCTCACAAGCGCCCTCTTTGTGTGTGAAGGGTGGGAAGAAAGGAAGTGAACGAGGATGTTCTTGTTACTTGGCTTTCGGTACCACTTTGTCAGGTAACCGCTACTTGATAGGCTTATCTGGACGTTTAAAAACGGAAGCCAGTCTTTTCTCGGTTTCTCCCGGGTGAACTTATAAGGGGGTTGGCTATGGGACAGCGACTGGCACCAAGCCTTGCCATTGTATTCATGTCTAACATAGAAGCCCCCTGCTCTCGATCTCCGGCCACTACTCTACTGCAGATATGTAGATGACTGTTTTGTCATCTTCTCTACGCAGGAGGAGATGGACAAATGCTTTGAATTATTGAACGAGCAGTCTGAGTACATTAAGTTCACCCGGGAGAAACCGAGAAAAGACTGGCTTCCGTTTTTAAACGTCCAGATAAGCCTATCAAGTAGCGGTTACCTGACAAAGTGGTACCGAAAGCCAAGTAACAAGAACATCCTCGTTCACTTCCTTTCTTCCCACCCTTCACACACAAAGAGGGCGCTTGTGAGAAACATGTTTCGAACAGCCACCTCTGTGTGCACAACCGGGCAACTAAAGGAAGAATCGCGCGACTTGGCTCGGCAAATAGCCATCTCCAATGGCTACGAAATAGTAACCCCACGAGATAAGTTTAGAAGGAGAGCGACGCGCCCAAGCGAAACACTTGGCCAAAAAGAAAAGTCCCGTTTATGCTGCCCTTTATTAGCGATGAAGTAAGCGTAGCGATTAAACGATGCTTAAGAAGGGCAGGTCTAGAAGAATCGGTAGCGATAGTTGAAATACCACCGGCTACTCTACGTCGTCAGTTAGTTCGTAACCGCCTGTATGACCCTCTATGCGAAACAACAAATTGCGTAATCTGCCCTTACGGCAGGGGACGGTGATTGCATGAGTTCAGGTACGATATACCTGATCTCGTGTAATAATTGCGGAGATGAATACATTGGCGAAACGGGCAGGCCTTTGTGTATCCGTATAAAAGAACACCTAGATGGCAAACGAAAACTAAGACAAAGTACCCCACTAGGCACGCATAGGATACAAAAGCACAGCGGGGACGATTTTGAAGTAAAAGTCAATATCCTTGCGCAGGAGACTAGAACACCAGCGCGAAAACTTCTTGAGGCTTTTGGATAAATGCCAAAAAACCCTACAATGAATAGCGAGGATGAATGCCCAGAGGTCATACGCGACCTGACCCCGTATGTTCGCATCAATTTCTGATGTGGGATGGTGCAGTCATCAACCTTATGCGACCATAATCAGCTGTTCTAATCTTCCTCATGGGAAGGCACGTAAAAAAGCGGTGAGTTTTTTCGAGAAGCTGTTGAGCATGTAATTACCATAGAGTTTCTTCGTCTTTTTGTAAGTGTCATTGAAGCGTTTGGCCTAGTAAATTGTATGTCAGTATACCCTTCCAGGCTCTGAAGAAGGCGATACTGCCGAAACGTCAGCTACTGTTGTATTGTACTGTGTTTTTGTATGGAAGTAAATGTATGCTGTTTAACAACCTCACGATTGCTGAACAAGAAAAAGCTAAAGATAGTGTAAAAAAAACCAAGTACTTGCCCCGCGACGAAAGTGGATTGAGCGTAATGTGTCCCTTCACATGCTGGGAAATTCTACAATCAGGTGACTCGGAAGTATGCGCTCCATGAATGGCTGGCGGTTTAGTATCGTCACCAGTAGATAAGTTTCGTATCAACACCGGAAGAGCCCTACAAGCCTACATTCGGTGTCTTCTCCCAAAAACGATTGAACGAGAGGATGTCGTAGAAAAGTACAGCAATCCTAGTGCTCGACGAATGAGCGAAGCAAGCTAGTCAATTTCGTCATGCGAAAACGCAGAACGTAGACCTTATTGATGCCTATTTGGGTGACTCATTTAACATATTACAAGTGAAACAGGTGATTCAGGTGATTACACTGGTGACTAGCTTGAATTTTAATGCCTTTTTGACACTAATTTAGTCTCTTGTTCAATAAACTAATGTTTTGTGTTTACGCCTATATTTGACCAATATGATGACCTGTGGAAGCTCACCGATAAAATAAGTTGGTGTTTTTAAATTGCTCAAATAGTCTGATAGCAAATAGCCGAACGCGGAAAGATGTGGGGCTTGGTTCGACTAAAGAGCGGCATCGAACCAACGACCTTTATTGCATTGCAGGATTGCAGGCACTTCCAATCACATCGCTACACGTGCACTTTATGTATATATTTATATATACATATATATGCATGTATATGCATGTATATTTATATGTATATACTTATTTGATACTTCCTTGAATTGCCCGTCCTCACTGGCTGTGCCGACTCCAGCATAATCACCACTTTTCGGAGATTTGCTGGTTAAGCCATTGCGGTTCCCTGGAAACCCAAAGTCAGCCTGGGCAAAGTCTGCACCATGTCTTCACCACCACATGCAGTCGCAGCTCTTGTGGATCTGAGGGGGAATTGCCACCATGCAGCTTTGATACCAGGACGGTGGTGGATCCTGGTATCGCTTTACTCTTAGCTAAGCTTCCTGGTGGAAACACCGTACTCCTTCGTAGCTTGGAAGACCCTGCCGGGGAGATGAATACCCCCGCTGTACATCGCAGTCCGACTCTTAGGAACACCTCTCAGCCACAATGAGGCGGTAAACCGTTGGGAGGTGTGTGTATATGCAAAGCAGTTATTTATTAAATTAGTAATTTTGTTACCTAGACCAGATATTTTTAACATGCCTGCAAGTTGGCGATCACTGGTGGATGAGACGTTTTCGGCGGAAGTGGATCGGCTTCCACGCGAGCTAGAGAGGACGTCTGCACGGTGTACGGTGAATCAGGAGTGTACCTTGGCGGAGCGCCGGGAACGAAGTGTTGATAACTTACGTTCAAGTTCAAGCTTTGTCTAAAGAAGGGCTTCTATATTTCGTAACAACGGCATTAATGACAATAGTAAGCTATAACAACGTATACAGTGAAAACGGTGCTCACGGTTTTGACTGTTCTTGTGGAATTGCACAGGTACAATTTTCAAAGCCATAGCACGAACGTTAGTTGTGAAGAACTCAGTGTTGATATCTACTCAGACAGTGTTACTGGTTGTAACTTTCTGAACTTACGGATCAGTGGAGCGTCTAATTAGCAGAAGGTAAGTGATGAACTCGGAAATAGCGCTCGACTTTCTGTACTGTTGTACTGTGCAAGCTTGCTATGCTAATAAAAATATTTGTAGGGCTCATAGTACACATTTCATTTTAATAGATGGAGACATCACACCTACGTCGAAAAACTCCCACACTCTTAATACAGGTTTACATTAAAAAAGGATAAAAGGATAAAGCTCCGGGCGTTGATCAATCCCTGAGGGATGCGCCATGCATTCGACTTCATTAAGTATCGTTGGAGGTGATTGAATGCATATCTGGCCTATGCAGTGACTCTCGGTGGCCTCCCGATGTATCGAGCCAGTGCTGCTATCCTCCCAGACAGGTCTGATACCAATTTGCCGACCGCGGAGCGATGGAAGACTTGGTGGGTGGGTACGGGGATCGATTCCACGTGTGTGTCGTGATTCCAGTGCTTCCCACCACTGTACCACACGCGCCCTACTTCTACCTTATGTTTTGTAATCCTCTTTCTTTGTATTCTTTAGAATGCAGGTTTCCCCATAAGAATAGGCTAAACAAAACAAATATGTAAATCATCTTTTCTTTACCGACCACGAAAAGTCATTACAACATCCTTTTGATGTATCATTGCCTTTGGGACCTTCATTCGCGTGGAATTTATGCGATGTTCTTTTGTCAATCTTTCTCATCTAAGGACCAACTTCATTTGAGGAAACCGTTGTTCTACTTAGAGGTGGTCGCTCCGTACACCATCCAACCGCACGTTGCAAATTTGCCTCGATTTTTACCTGTTCTATTTTTGTCACACGACTTCATGTGCGAAGTTCAGCACTTCTTTCAATCCGTTCGTTGTGTTGCATCCATTATTCACGAAAATCTTCAGATTTTTGTGTTTGTCCAGCCGCTATCTGAGGATTTCGTCTTGTTCACAGATGTTCTGATCAAACTGATTCCCCTTGAAATTCTGGAACATGTGATTTCGACGACAGACTTTCTATTAAGCTCGGCACTGGTCAGACAAATCTTTATAATTTTATTGAGCAAACGTGAGGTGTTATTTTACTCGCTGTTGCTATGACACCGATGTTTCGGCGGATTTCAGGGATGTGTTTTCTCATTGATAAGCTATCATAAGGTTGATAAAAAGCTTTATTCGGCTGATGTTTCGGCGCCTTCGCCTTCTTCAAAGAGTGATCAATGTCAATAGTCCAGAGTTGTTCCTTCTTGTAAGTCATCATGATCGCACCGAGTACGATCCAGTGCAGCACGGCCCACAACTGTGAGCAATCGACTCGGATCATTCCTGCTCTAAAGAAGGCAACAGCACCGAAGCATTAGCCAAATAATGTTTTTATTAACCTCGTGGTAACTCATCAGTGAAAATATACACGTTGATTAGTCATGCCGAGATTAAAGGAAAGCCGGTTTTTGAAATTCTGGGACAGTCCTTCTAGAGCGAACTCGGTTATTCACTACAGAGCGATCACCGGCATGAATAGATCGCAAAGAGCTTTTCCTATATGCGTTTGTTAAACCTAGAGGAATAGTGGGCATCGTTGGCATTGAGCAGAATCGTACAAATCAGTTGCTTACGAAACGTCACATTGCATGGTGATCAGTGGTTTCTTGCCTGGATGTTACGGTGATACTGTAACTCATTTCTGTCACTTAAAAACGCGCAGCTTAACTCTTCAGGTTTTCTTTGTTTTTCTTTTTCAATTTCATCACAATTCCCCAAACTCGGTATACTTTGAGATAGAACGCGGAAGACGCGTCTTATCTAAAGTAGATGAAACGGACATTATTTCACCGTTAAACCTAGCATCAACTTTCACCACTTTCTTTGTACAGCTGTTCCTTCTCGTCGTGCTTTGTGTTTCTTTTCTTGCATTCAACTGTCAGGAGGGAATGAGATACGGTAAAACTTAACAGTGTTAATTAATTATTAGGCGTGAAAGGCTGTATGAAGAGTTGTTAAGGCAGTGACTAAGCTAGGGAATGGCGAACACAAACGACAACAGAAAAATTCCTTTGGACTCACTCTCGCTGGCGACGTCGTAGATACTTGTAAAGGAGGAGACTATAGCGAATTTGAATGCACGAGACGACGATGCTCAGGAAGCACAACGTCACCGACGACCAAATATTCGCCCAAACTGCAGACATGAATATTTATGCAGATCACTAACAATGGAACGATTACTCTCAGAAACAAAAAACAACGATCTCATTCATCATAACGATGCTGAGATATTCGCAAAACTTGAACGCCCCACCAGATCCAACCACGATTTCTCTTTCCGGAGGCTTGCCGCATTACACACTGCGCCATAGAGTCCCTTGTTCTGTGTTTCTCTCAGCTGGTTTTCTATTTACTAGCGCCATTAGCAATCAGCTTTTAACGCGATTGATCTGGGGAGCCCACATCGGCATTGAAACAAAAGGCATTTATAAAATAGAACAGTACAATAAATAAAAAATGTAAACATTGTGATTGTGACTGCAGCCTCAGTTTAACTGGGTTCAACGCCGATGTGGGCTCCCCAGATCAATCCTGTTGAAGGGTGATTGCTGATGGCACTAGTAGACAGAAAACTAGCTGAGACAAACGCAGAACAAGGGCCACCGTAGAGCAGTGTGAAATGCGTGACCCCTGGAAAGGGAAGACCTGGTTCGATCTGGGGCCAAGTTTCACGAATATCTCAGCATCGCTGTGGTTGATTTCGTAGAACGCCCTGCCGTGAAATTGTGGCAGGCAGTAAATAAAAAAAGTAAACCGAGATCTCATTTGTATTGCTCTTTTATGTTTTTTGTAAACTTCAACGGACTCATTTGTATCTATCAATTACAGTAATTTTGTTTGTCGAAACGCCAATATGAGTGCATAAGATAAATAAAGAAACGAGGCCACAAGTGCTCGTCTTGCCCTTCTACTTGAATTATTTAATACAACGTTAACAAAAACCATCACTTACATGCTCCCGTAATCTCAACACATTCGACATCGACAGATGTAGTGGGAATGTCATCAACAAAGTTCTCTGGAAGTAGTTTCTCAGCTCGATATGAAGGAATTTCATGAACAAAATTCACTCAAACTTATTGTACATGATTCACTTGAGCCCAAATACACAACGGTGTCCATAGTTGGCCACGTACAACGGTCGATCTGCTGCGATATAGCAGACCAAGAAGCAGGAATTTCTTTGAACTTAATCCCTCTAGAACACTCCGTTCCGACAGCGAAATCATCTCAGCTCACCAAAGTTCAATAACATCTACTAGTTACAATATTTGTTATTAGTTCGCATGATGTCACTTCTCCATACTGACTATGAATCCGCAACAGGACAGATATAAGAGAACGATTGAGCAAAATTCTAGCTTTACAGTTTCCGAAGGAGTTTCTGCAGGAACACTTCGGTTGACATAAGTTGTAATGGATTGAAATTGGTTAGTGGATACTTACTTACTTGGATAGTTGAACGGCCCGTCCTCACTGATCGTACGGACCCCAGCACATTCTCCACTTTTCAGAGTTTTGCTGGTTTAGCCATTGTGGTTCCCAGGAATCCAAAGGTCAGCCTGGGCAAAGTCTGCCCCAGGTCGCCACCACCACAGGCAGCCGCCACCCTTGTGGATCAGAGCGAGATTTGCCAACATGCGACACTAGTTTGATACCAGAACGGTGGTGAATCTTGGTATTGGTTTGCTTTTAGTTGAGCTTCCTGGTGGAAACGCCAGACTCCCTCTCAGCTTGGAAGACTCTGCCGGGGAATGAATCGCCCGCTGTACATCGCAAGCAAACCTACATCAGGGAACACCTCCCAGCCATGATGACGCAGTAAACCGTTGGGAGTTTAGCTAACGAGCCCACAAAATTCAGATCTCTTTCAGTTTTTTATTGGATATTCAAATGGAACGCCATTACGAGAATACACTGTCGCGCCTGATTTACCTTCTTAACCAAACTCTAAGTGGCATGAATGCGTACATACTCAGTTAAGGAAAAATCGTTTAAAGAATTATTGGAAACACGTAAACTTAAAAGTTGTAAAATATCAATAAAAAATAAGATTACACTGATTTCT
This sequence comes from Angiostrongylus vasorum, assembly GCA_018806985.1. Classification (NCBI taxonomy): domain Eukaryota; kingdom Metazoa; phylum Nematoda; class Chromadorea; order Rhabditida; family Metastrongylidae; genus Angiostrongylus; species Angiostrongylus vasorum. The sequence goes on from JADANN010000286.1 coordinate 680,853, forward strand.
CCAATATGAGGAATCTAAAGCTGGATAGTCAAGACATCCAGTGATGCTTAATCCCCAAGTGGCTGATAGAGAGCATCAAAAGCATGTTATCAAAGAAACCATGAGTAAGAAGCTACAGAAGATTTATCCTAAGAAGCTAGCAGATTCAATTACTAGATTCCCTCTCTCTGCTGAGCGATTCTATTTTCTTTTCTGCTTACTACAACGAGCGATCTGCCCAAAATTATATTATCAAGTGAAGACGTCGGCGAGCCATTGATGAGTACTCACTTGCTAAGAACGTTAAAGGTAAGCGTCTTATTTCATCGTTTACAAGCAAACAACACTTACCACGTAACTCCGACGGAGTACAAGAGAAGCAAACTTCATTGGGATCTGCTCTAGCCATTCCACAGATTATACAGATAATCGAAGAAATAAGCTGTAGTTGATGTATGCTCTTGCAGTAAGCGATGAACCCTCTATGAAGAATTTGTATTTCCAAGAGTCCGAAAGACAAACAATGTTCCATTGGCACTCACAACTACTAAGCACTAGTATTCCAAAGGCGGAGCTACACTTCTACATTAGCAAAACTTTAGTAGGAAGACCAATGGCGGAACCCGAAGCGCTCTTAATCAGCCGTCAAGTTATTATGTTGAAATTGTTATTGAACGAGCAGTTCATTGCTAAAAAATCAAAAAATCATATTTTGAAGGAAATAAAAATAACACAGATGTTGGGTCAACGAAGTGGATGACGTTCAACTCCGTTTTCAAAAGACATCGTCGATGACAACGTTGGGTGCTGGGTTTAGCGAATATACTTCAAGCCATAACTCGTCTCCTAGAGCTCGTTGGTATGACCGATCTGCTTAAAAAACCTTTCTATGCATGGAACAAATAGTACAACCGCCGTTGTGAAAAAAAGGAAAAGCACAAAATCCGTTATTATTCTAAGGTTGGCAAACCGCCTCATCGGAGCATTTACACCGAGTTTTCATCAATCCATCATTTCTTAGAAATTTGCTTCTGTTTTTTCCCATCTCTTTGAAAGATTATACAAGGGCCGTACTACGTCCCTAAACTATGATAGCAATAACAGTAAATAATTCAGTAGCGTGAGAACACTACCGTTATTCTCGAAAATACCTTCACACTCTTGGAGAATACACTTCGTCGTGTTCGACATTCATACAAGTTAGTGAAGAACGGCAAAGGAAACTGCCCTGCGAATCAACCAACTAAAAACTCAATTTATAACGAATATTTGGTATGAACCTCTTAATGGTTTACCACCTCATCGTGGTTGGGAGGTGTTCCTGGGTGTCGGGCTGCGATGTATAGCAGGTGGGTTCGTCCCACACGCAGGGTCTCCCAAGTTAAGAAGGAGTTGGGCGTTTCCATCAGGAAACCCAGTTAAGTGTAAATCAATGCCAGGATCCATTACCATCTTGGTGTCAAACTAGTTCCATGGTGACAAATTTCGATCCAAAAGCCTGTTGTGGTGAAGACCTGCACCATGGCTTAGCCAGCAAATCTCCGAAAAATGGAGATTATCTGGCGCCCGCATATCCAGTGAGGACGGGCCATCCAAGTATCCAAGTAAGTATTCGGTATGAAGAAAATGAATATCGAAGGCAGTGAACATCAAAAGTGGTTTTTAGACCTCTGGAGAAAAGATGGCGGGTAGAAATCTCACACAGTTACCTAACAAAACGGTTTTCCGTAATCGATGCCTACACTCAATCGGCAGTATAAGTTAAAGGCTATGATTAACCTCCGAAGAAGTCTTCTGAAGACACAATGGACGCGTTCTAAATGGAACAACCGAACATGGAAGCGTTGATATTAAAAAAAGATTTTTCAACTAAAAACAAAACAAATGTAGGGAAAAAAACACTTGGACACAAGCTCCAGAAAAACGACGCTTCTACAACAACAAGAGCCAATGTGTTCGTGAGGAGCGTTAACAATAATGTCAACATCACTAATTCTGGTGGTCTCATAGACCGACTGAAGAGCGACGAGAAGCAAACGAAAGAAAGATCTGGTTTGCTCCGTAATATACGCTAAAATAAACGAAAAATATGACAAAACCGATAAATAATGAAGCGTAAAGCGTACGGCGTTAACCCATTCCTGAGGGAAAACGACTCACATTCGACTCATTTCGGTATCGTACAGGTGAGTGGATGACATGTTTTGCCTATCCAATGAACGCTACCCATGCTTGCAGCTGGCATTTTTTGTCCTCCTAGACAAGGTTGCTGCTAATTTGCTGACTGACCTTGGGAGCTGGAGAGATTGGTTCGACTGAGACGCGAAAATGAACAAACGATCGTGTGTGTTTTCTTGCGCATCTCTAACCACTGTGCTATACCCGCCCACAAATATTTTTAACAATACCACTAATAATGACTTCGACTACCGTTGTTTTAAAGATGAGGTTGTTTTAAGCCTTGAAAAAGATTAAGTAAAAAAATCACCAATGCGTTGAGATGGCTTCGATAGAGTGACAGGCGATGTCATGGTGGTTGTCGACGACACTGCACTACAGTACTTCGTGTAGGTTGGCAGAAAACTTAAACCGATCAACAAACCAAATATGATGAAAAACATCATAAAGACATAGATCGCCTAAAAAGGAAATCTAAAACAGATTGTATAAGTCGAAAGTTTAAAAACTAAATTCAATATTATTTATGGGAAAGAAGAGGGTTTTAAGTATCGATAGCATGATTTTCTGCGGTAACAAAAGGACAGAGCTTTCGGCGGTGGTCAATCCCTGAAGGATTCGCCATGCATTCGACTTCATTAAGCATCGTTTGGAAGTGACTGAATGCATATCTAGCTTTCACAATGACTCGCGGTGGCCTACCGATGTATCAAGCCGGTGCTGCTACGCCAAGTCTGGTACTAATCTGCCGACCCTGGAGGGATGGAAGGCTACGTGAGCCATGGGCGCGGGGATTGATTCCACGTGTGTGTTGCAGGGCGCTCCCGACCACTGCGCCATACGCGCCCATTCCGCCATAATAGTACTAGTTAATATTATTACTTTAGAAATAATTTGTAGAGTTAGTATGAGTAAGTATCATCTAAGCAAGTTCTGACGACCAAAACATCTGAACCGCAAAGTAATTTACCCCAGCAGTCCTCATTTCTTTCACTTACACTCTTTCTCGACAACAAACGTTTTCGTCTGTTCCATAAATATCAAATGCCTTAATATATAAGCTCACGTAAAATTTTAGCACTCTAAACACGACGCTGATGAAAAGGATTCATCTACCAGGCTTGAAATGAACCAGACCTACTTTTGAAGAGGTGCGTGGGAGTCGGCGTAAGCGACTTTATCAACCGGAAATACGAAGTGTGGACTCACCAAATAGGCTAGATACACGGTCAAATAGCCTGGTTTTCGGTACCGTACACCTTGTGACAAGAAAAATACCATTCCAAATGCCACAATCAGCTCGAAAAAATAAATAAAGAAGTTGTTGGAGCAGACCAGAAACAGTGCAAGGACTTGTGAAAGCAATACCAGTGAACTGATAATGCCAACAGTTCCCTGAAAATCTTCACTTCACGGATTTATCCATTCACAGTCTTTTCTATTATATTTTCCTATCAAATCAACTCTATTGGTATTCTCATGATATAAAAACGATAAAGCTCTCGGCGTGCGTTGATCAATCCCTGAGGGATGCGCCATGGATTCCACTTCATCACGTATCGTTTGGACGTGATTGAACGCATTTTTGGCCCTTACAATGAGTCGCGGTGGCCTAATCGAGCCAGTACTGCTATCCTCCCAGACAAGTCTGGTACCAATTAGCTGACCCCGGAGGGATGGAAGGCTTGCTGGGCCACAGGCGCTGGGGGATCGATCCCACGTGCGTGTTGTAGAGCGCCACGGACCACTGAGTCACACGCTCCCTCTCGTGATATAGACATATACATTTTCCGATTACGATGCAGTATTTTCTCTACAGCAGTGAACTTCACAACTCCACAACGAACACCAAATATTCACCTGTATGAATCCTAAAACTGACGGGTACTTACAACTCTATAAAATCCGAAAACCATCGAGCGTCACTCCATCTCAGCTAAGGTCACCATAGCGTATTTGAACTGATGGCAGATTTGCTTATGAAAGATAATTTAATGTCTCCTTTAAGAACTCGCTCATGATGACTCCTAATCCTTATATAAGTGATTAGCCTAACTCCTTTAACGGCGCATTTGCAAATGAAAACTGGACCTTACAACAAATCTCGCTGAGATTAAATGTAAACCTGAGACGCACTGAACGCAATGCATGGATCGAGGAAAAGCGGAAGCGGCGCTTGTTCACAAACCTTTGAGCGGTGTGCTTTCTCGAGCAAAGCTCTTTTGTCCTACATTTGAACTCAATACCCTCGCGACCACCACTAATCTTAACTTTGTCGCGAACTAGAAGACCGCTAATTTTCAGCCTTCATAGAGTTTCTAGTTTTTTGAAAACAAACAATGATTTAACTAGAGGACCTTCAAGGGTTGTGAGCACAAAGGGATTGTATAAAAGACTTCACCCTATCGCTGTAGACGTATAAATGATATTAATAGTACTCTTTACTATATATCCTCCCAACGGTTTACCGCCTCATCGTGGCCGTGGCTGGGAGGTGTTCCTGAGTGTCGCGCTGCGATGTACAACGGGGGATTCATTCCCTGGTAGGCTCTCCCATGCTGAGAACGAGTCCGACGTTTCCATCAGGAAGCCCAGCTAAGAGTAAACCAATACCAGGATACGTCATCGTCCTGCTACCAAAGTAAACTCATGGTGACAAATCTCCCTATGATCCACAAGTGCGGCGACTGGCTGTGGTGGTGACGACTTCCGGCAGACATTGGCCAGGCTGACCTCGCGATTCCAGGGAACCACAATGGCTTAACCAGCAAAACTCCGAAAAAATGGAGATTATGCTGGGGCCTGCACAACCAGTGAGGACGGGCCATCCAAGTATCATGTATCAAGTATTTACTATATATTACTATGGTCCATCATATAGACACAATACTGTCAGCATTTCAAGGTGTTCTGCAAGTTGTAGGTCTCTATTTCAGTACTGTTTATACTCGTACACTCTATACGATAACTACCATTCACTTTAGCAATTAGAATTGAAACAGGAGTCGCTTAGCACTCAAACTACTGGTTTGTGAACTCCTTCTGAAGACGGTTCTTTCGCATACTTCTAAATGTAGAATAATGCTTTTTCCCTACCAGCGCCCAACACAACATCTGTGTTCTACAAGCTATCAACTGGTAACAAAAAGAACAGCGAAATAGTTCCATGCGTTAAAAAGAAGCCATCGGAAAGAAAATGAGACCTGTGGGTGTTATACCGGCTACTCTTGCAAAACCATTATGACACCTCTAGTTGTCATTCTTCGCGAGAGTGTTAATCGATAGCTTTAGGCTTATTCAACAGAAACGAAACTACATGGTGCTTTAACAGTGCGTGAAATGTGTTCATCAAATGCGGAATCGGACCTACAAATCTTTTTTTCTTCCACTTTACTACTGCAGTAAACAAAATAATACAACACTGTAGAATTCTGCAAAGTAGTAAACAACTGTGAAAACAAAAGAGAGAAAATCTTACACTGAGAGGTAAATTGCAAAGAGCACGGGGTTCCTCGTCGTACATCTCAACTCATAACTATTCCACGGAACGACAAAACACAAAAGAGACGTGCCAGACCGTCACGAGCAAACCCGGAACTGGTAAATGACTAATGAGCAATTCCTGAAAACCACTTCAAGGCGAAGCCTAAACACGGTAGGTGAGCAAAATGTGATGCACGTCATAGGAAGCGAATGCGTCGTTGAGAGTCAGCACTAAAAGCCTTCCACAGGTCCACTTTTTTTTCTAGCTGACGATGTCAAGGAAAAAATCTGTTAGGTTTTCATAAAAGATGCCCTACTCACGTCTGCATTTCGTAGTTCAGCAAATTTGTATAAAGGATAGAAAAAGGATAAGGCTTTCGGTGTTAATCAATCCCTGACGGATGCGCCATGCATTCGACTTCATTAATTATCGTTGGAGGTGATTGAATGCATATCTGGCCTTTCCAATGATTCGGGGTGGCCTACCGATGTATCGAGCCACTGTTGCTATCCTCCCGAACAAGTCTGGTACTAATTTGTTGACCCCGGAGGGTTGGAAGGCTTGGTGGGCCATGCGCGCGGGGATCGATTCCACGTGTGTGTCACAGTGGCGCCTCCAACCACTGCGCCACATGCGCCGTTTGAATTTTTGCAAATTTGCATGTTGTTCTTAAATAAACACAATAATAAACAGTGAAAATCAAATGCATTAAAGCTTTAGGAGTAGATTGAGATGGAAAATTGGAGAGATAAAAGAACTTCTTAAACGCTTTTCGACTTTAGATCACTTCAGCTACCCAACAGGACGGACGTAACAGGACAATTCCGCCGCTGTAGAAACACACCAGAACTGACTACTCCTATCGAACACTTTTTCACTATGGTATTAACTTAAGCTGCTTTATACTACGCTAATAAAAGAAAGCTCTCGGCGTTGATCAATCCCTGAGAGATGCGCCATGCATTCGACTTCATTAAGCATCGTTTGGAGGTGATTGAATGCATATCTGACCTTTACAATAACTCGCGGTGGCCTACCGATATATCGACCCAGTGCTGCTATCCTCCCGAACAAGTCTGGTACTAATTTGTTGACACCGAAGGGTTGGAAGGCTTGGTGGGCCATGCGCGCGGGGATCGATTCCCCGTGTGTGTTGCAGGGCGCCTCTGCCACCAGACTACGCCAATGAATGTGAGGATGTTAAGATGGACAGCGCTCTTGTAGGATAACTGTAAAATGATTAGATATGGCATGACAAAACTGAAAGATAAAATAATCTCCATGAAGGCTATGACCGTCTGGATGAGTCCAAGGAATCAATGACGATAGCAAATCGTTTCCGTACTAATCTCATAAACATCAAGAGAACGATGGTAAATAGAACGAACTGTTGCAAAGCTCTTGTTAAAAAGGAATCCGATGGTGATGCTGCATCGATTATGTCAACAAACACTAGCTCGATATGATTCATGTGTTTCAGAATCGTTAGCAGAGCGTCTGTATACATCAGAAGTAGGTGTTCTCAACTCGAAGGTTTTAGAACTGCTCTCAACTCACACGATTAGGAAAAAGAATACCGCATCTTCCCACTAATCTATGTTGGCTGAGGCAAACTCTCTTATCGCATCTGATAACCCTCTGAAACGAAAGACCAGAGACACATTACGTCTTACATAGATGACTAATTAAGGTATAAAAACGGTGAGCGGCCGTCTGTTACGTGTTGAAAACAATGCTTTTGTCTTGTTAAGCACATCAAAAAGGCTCTCCACCGACGATTTGCCATTTCACCGTGATGAGCTGGTGTACTTCGGTGTCGGAATGTGATATAAGAAAGAACCACCCTTCCGGACGACCAGTCGCTATGAAAAAGGCGTCTGCCACCTTAAAGGACAACCAAGGGTCCTGCACATGATTTGGCGTGTGACTACTGTCGACCTGCAAACACCCTAGCACGGATATCGCAGGACTATAGGGAAAGGAAACTTGCCCACTCAACAAAATGCAGGCAAATGGAAGCCGTGCCGGGCAGGGTTCTTCGTGAAGATAAGAGACCCAAAAATCAACTACGAAACTGCCAAGACTCATCGCGCCGATTGTGAACGTTTAACCAGAGTGTGAACACAACCACCCCGAAATTCACAATATTTTTTGGACTGAATAACCCCCGTAAAAGAAGAAGTACATAAAAAGTTCAACATCATTTTACGAATTAACATATAACGAACGCATGGCATCTAGCGAGCATACCGCTTGGCACGACGCCGAATTTTCAGCCTTTACGGACCTCTTGGTTTTTGACAGTAATAAATTTTCGATGGATTCGAATGGTTGTGAATATGACAGGGTTGTAAAAGAGACTATATCGATATTATGTACGGCATTATTTCCTTCATGTTACTACGATTCATGCAACCACATTACTGTCAGCATCTGGAAGTGTCCTGCAAACTATGCTGTGTCTATCTCGTATTTTTTACACTTCCACGTTCCATATAACAGCCACGATTCATTTAAAAAAAGGACAAAGCTCTCGGCGTTGATCAATCCCTGAGGGATGCGTCATGCATTCGACTTCATTAAGTATCGTTGGAGGTGATTGAATGCATATTTGGCCTTGTATCGAGCCAGTGCTGCTAATCTCCCAGATAAGTCTGGTACCAATTTGCCGACCCCGGAGGGATGGAAGGCTTGATGGGCCATGGACGCGGGGATCGATTCCACGTGTGTGTCGCAGTGGTGCCTCCAACCACTGCGCCACACACGCCACGATTCATTATCGGGCTTAAAATGAAATAGTTAGCTGGTAGTCAAAATACGGGCCACTTGTCTCCCTTAAAAGAAGTTTTTTTTGTAAATTATTAAGTCTAGAAAGGGGTTTTTCTGGTCCGCTCCTTCCTATACTAATTAGCTTTCGATTAGCCCTCGAATAAATATACATATTATGATATATCTCCAGCCTACTGAACTGAAGATGACTCCTTACATTTAAATCGTTCGTCAGGTGTTGAAGATTTGTAGAAGTTGAGATCTTAATGGCTTAGAAATTGCTGTCTTGTCATGATTCTCTAGGATCGCTATGAGTAGTTTCCGGAAGAAAGTCAATACAGAAACAAAAGCGATCTACACCAGGAACATAGATAGTGTTGTTTATGACAACGATAATTCTTTCGAATATAATAGCGCCCGACTGCTAGAACAAAGATCGTTACAATCAGAATAAGTTCAAAATCGACATCACCCGCTGCCGGAACTCCGAGATACTTATATCGCGAGCACAAGGAAAAGAAAAGAGACTCGGTCTACATGAAACGAGGACGATGATGACAATGTGGTAGTGGCGAGGGTGTCACGTAAACGATGCGTTCTCGATAACGTTCCTCGAAATTAAGTGGACCAGAGCGCTACAGAATAGTTCCTCGACTGGGAGACGCGAATCAATACGGAAAGATAAGGAATCATTGTCGGAGAATGACGAGCAACGAGGCAACAACTGATTCATCCTGAAGTTTGCACAGTTCACACTCCCAGCGAGCTCGATTCGGCAGCGATTCTGGTCTCAGGATGACGCTGTCGTTCACAGTGATGACGAATGAGAGAGGGAGAGGGAGAGAAGAAGAGGACAGAGGGAAGGAAAGAGAGGAATGGGGAGAGAGGGCCGCCACCGGCGTCGAGTGTGCTTAACACCCGGTGTATTGTGCACTAACAGCAACAACAGTGCACGTGATATTGGTAGAAGTCAAACACTCCACAATGCGAGAATCAAACGTGATCGAAGCCATCTGTTGAAAGGAAAAACCCTACGAGGAAACAGTTGAATGTCCTGATTAAGCGCTCTCACGTGATCATTGGCATACTGCACTTAACGAAAAGTCGATGGTTTGTATGTTATGACGAAAACGCTGATGACAGTTTTACAGCTCTCACTATAGAATTGTCATCAGCGAGATGAGTAGAGACCAATCTGCTAGTCATGTCATACCCAGTAATATGAACGTCGACAAGCACCAATGCGGGGCCATGTCTACAGAAAGAATTCAGTTTCATGGAAGAAAAATGCGAAGAATAAGGACAAAGAGAGGAAATCAGTGGCTCTCATCCTACAGACACACTCACCCTCTTAGAAGTAACAAGAGAAATATAACTCACGGGAAAATTTCGCTCACTTATGGGACGACTGAAATGCTATGTTGAAATTCCAATGAACTCTACAAATCATCAGTTCAGCATTATTGGTATCAGGTGACTAATCGCGGAGAAGTGTTATTGACACTGTGGCCACCAGGATCGTCTACCAATTTGTGAGTTCGTCAGGTTGCGCAGGTTGTTCATGGATTTCTGGACTGCCGTATGGATTGAATCGACTACATAGTGTGAATCGATGGCATGTGCTCTTGCCAGAAGCGTGACGTGGTCAGTTTCGGAAGACCTGTTTGGTACGGGTAGTGGGCTTCCTTCTTTTGCATAATATTAGGATTTTTTCCAGTGTTCACAGAATTTGCGGCGCACTCGGCACAAATAATCTTCGGTGATCCGATGCCACCGAGCGCTCATTTCAATCCGTTCTTCAACCGTTTTTGGTACTATTTCGAAATTATCGATATGACCTTTCAATATTTACTCAACAACTAACATGATGGGAAATTCTAATAGATTTTTTCGGGAATCAACATCCACTTTGTGACTTCATTTTTTTCGTTTATTTTTTAACAACAGCTTTTTTTCGGACGCTGCACTATTACACACCATTGGAAAGATCGTTTCATGCACTTTTTTGGTTGAATTGTCATATTGATAGTTTTTTGATGAATTTTTAAAGGCTTTCGAAATTCCACATCCCGAAAAACCAGTTTCGACAAATCTTCCTGTGGGAACTCGAACTCAGATGTGTTACACTTCAGCCAAACGGCCCGAAGCATTAATGAGCTGTAGCGCCGAGAAGGTTATAACAGACGGAAAGTATAAAGTTGGTCTGAAACATTTTCTCGTGGCGAGATCGCCCTTGAAGATGAAAGAGGTCGCGGACGTGCTGTTATAATTGACGACATTACTGAAGGTTTTCCTTACAGGAGATACATGTACAACTGTTAAACAACGTGCAGAAGGACTCTATATAGCATTGGGAGCATCTAATGAAAACTCGAAAGTCGAGAAGCGCGAGAATGCCGTTGTGGGTAACGTCGGTGTTTCTTCTGCAGAACCAGAAACACCCGTTCTTCTACCAGATTGTGACCTACGACGAGAGCTGAGTCCTCTATGATAACTGGCGATGATCGGCTCAATGGCTGGACAGCAATGAAGCTCTGCAGCTGAAATTGCACCAAGGGAAAGGTCACACTGATTATTTGGTGTGCCGCTGGTTCCATGCATCACAGCTTCCCTGAATCTGGCTGAAGCGATTACGGTGATGAAGTGTGAATCTATCTATGAAATGTACCAGAAACCTTGACTTGAATGCGTCCACATTGGTTAACAGAAAGAGACTGATACTCATCTTCTCATACTCATCAGACCTCCCGTCTATCATCTTCCACTTCTTAAAACATCGCAGTAATTTCGTGTACGAGAAGTGATTCAAAAACAAAGCCAAGGCAGGGGGATGCTTTCGACGACTTCATTGCCATTGGAACCTCAGAGTTTATGCAAGTGGAAGACAAAAAACTTGTAGTTGTTTTCTTAAATCCATAGATTCTAATGTCTTCTAGGTTATTAAAGTTTGTACTGAGCTGAGTTATTTTAATCTAAAAAATACAGGTCGAAATCCGATATCAAGTCTCGAGAAGCTAAGTGATTTTAGAGCTGTGCAATAAAAAGCGCGGTTGGAGAGCTTTCACGGGTATCAGGAAGTAACGAAGAAGATAAACAAAACTTGGCTTAATGTCCACCTACAACACCACCGTTTTTCCTGATCTAGACTGCGGTGAAAACCTGGATGATATGTAAACGGGGTGGAAGGTAAGCCAGCGTTATCAAACGAGTGTGTTATCACAATGCTGACGCTGAGAATAACAAACACCACGCGATTGTGGTGTGCAAGGGAATCTGAAATTACAATTGAAATCAAGAATCATGACAATTCCTGCACATGTGGAAATAGTAACACCAATGGACAACTTGCTGTACACATTATGCATGCGAAAGGAAGCTACTGAATAGGGGTCGCCAACGATTCGGGTTTATGCGCTTTCAAGAACACATTGAAGAGGCTACCAGTGAAATGGTTAGTGTAGCCCACGAGTAATTTGAACGAAAATATATACTCATAATATCCTTCAAACGATTTGAATCCGCTGGACAATTCTGATACAGATAGCGAACGAGAGTGGACATGTTCTAAAAACACTGCAAACCTATGGGAGAACGGCTGGGTGGAACTAGTGGTGACTCCTCTGGGTAATCACAGTTACAAAGATATTAACAGTGGTAACAATGATAACAATAGTAATAATAAGAATGATAGTAATAACAATCGTAAAAGTTGCGAAATATAACTTTAATGATGCTAAGATATTTGCAAAACTCTGGACCGCAGGTGCCTATGGTGGGGAACGAACGCGCTATTGTCCTTTCCGGGGAGTAGCGCGCTCACCACCACACCATGCGGGTCCTTCGTTTCGCCTGTCTCTCAGCTAGTTCCATTGATCTTTTGCCATCAGCAATCACCCGTGATCATTAAAGTTATATTTCGCAACGCATAACCTGCCGCTAAAAAAAAGAGTAGGCAGTAAATAATAAGTCAAAAATGGTAAAAGTGTTTATTAGAGTAATAATATAAACAGTCACAACGTTGCCGAGATACTTGCAAAACTCCGGACCACGAGTCTCTGCGGTCGGGAACGAACGCGCTCTTACCCTTTCCGGGGCTAACGCGTTCACAACCACACCATGCGGGTCCTTCGTTTCACCTGTCTCTCAGCTAGTTCCGCTAAACTGCGGTCCTGAGTTTTGGAAATATCTCAGCAACGTTGTGGTTGTATTTTGCTTAGTAGCCTGCCGTAAAAATTGAACTAGGCAGAAAATAAAAAAGTGGAATATAAACAATATTAACAGTAGTTTATTTGGAAGCACTTCCAGCTAGTGATAGCTAGAGCCCTAATTTTTCGGTGCTTAATCAGTTTTTGTACCACACATTGATATTGGAGTGATGATTATGTAAAGATCCTTAATGGTTCATCATCTCGTCGAGGTTGGGATATGTTGTTCTTGTCGAACTACGATTTTTAGCTGGGTTCATCCTTCAGCAAGTCATCCAAAGCTGGTGAGCAGCTAGGCATTTCCATCCGGAATCTCAGCCAAGGGTAGACTAGTGCCAGGAATTAGTGTCCTGTTGGCAAGAAACTAGTCGCTAGCTTGAAAGTGGTCACTATTTGGAAAGGCATTGGGATTTTGGGTCTTTCGGGAGACTCGTGGAGAGAAAAATCTGGCCAAATCCACAAATTATCAATCAATCTGAAATTCTTCTGAGGATCCGCATGATCCTTCACTGCTGTTGTTGTGTAATATTTTGAAGTTTATTGCTTGCTTGACGATTTGTCATACCACATAGAGACTTTGTTTGCCTCCCAAGAATAGAATAGAATACATTTCTTTACATTATTACAGAGTTCTCATATTAGTTGTCTAATGTCTACAATATTCATATTAGGCAACACTGATTGATCTATGTGGAGAGTCGACATTTTGCCGTCAAATCCATCGTGATATTCCTGCACTCCCCACTTTACAAAATAGGAGTGCTATCGATTAAGCCACTCATTCTCAGCAGCACTGTGCGTTCTCATAATCGACCACGACCAATGCTGTATTTCTACTACTCCCACATTCATTCGATGTCATCTTGGTAAGCACACACGCGAGGTTGCTGCCATACTATTTATTTATCCACAAAATCTGACGTTTCGGCGGATTTAGTCGTCTTCAGAGCTTGGAAAGGTCAAATTAACTGCAAGCCAATCAGCCAAACACTTCCGCATCCTCAGCAGAACAACCACGATATCCAGATTTCAATCATATTGAACACGAAATAGGTTCACACACTCACCACTTTCTATGAATCTTCTACTGGATATTCCAAGTGGAGGTAAACCCTACAGAGTTCATATTGATGGGCAGTGTACTTCTCTCGCCTTTAAAATATCAGGCTGAGATATTAGAAGCTCTATTAGAATTGGGCACAAGTTCCTCATCTGCTGAACCTATTTCTGATGTAATCTTGAGTAGGATCGCATATAATTCATATGAGCTTCAAGATCAATTCCGTAACAAAGCTAGACTGAAGCGCTAAGTAGGAATGAACAATGTGTTGGGGTCATGAACATTATCGCCGTTTTCTCAAGCGTTCTGTAGACAGCAAGAAAGACCCCCAACGATGAAGTTGCTGGCGAATTTCGGTTATTTGCGGGCTAAACTTTATAAATCTTCATGAAAAGATCGTTATAGAGTGGAGAAGTTTCTCTCCGACCTCATAGAAACATCAAAAATGTGGCATGCGAGAGGTAAGTGTGCTGATACGGTCAAAAAAAATATTGGATTAATCGTTGGGATAAGGGTGAAGGGCGTTTGGTAATTCTTGGTCAGTTGGTTGTTGAGATAGTGAAGAACCATCTTGAAGATAGTTCCCTTTATCGTCCATCTTCTGAAAAGAAATTCAAAATTCAATGCAGAAAACTGAACAATGAATGGGTCAAAGTGGTAAAAAGCGGCGGGTCTAAAGCCGCCAGTTACTTCTTAGCTCCAGCTTTAATTGTGAATTGTTAGTAATTATTTATGGTCTTCCGTCTACTGATCCATTATGATGATCATTAGATTCATCATTAGACGAGTAGAATAACATGGTTTTTAGCCTTAATAGTTACCCAATCGTTGAAAGACATTTCAGCTCATCTTACGTAGGCCCAAATATTCCTGTATTGTCTACGTTACGCGCGTCCTAAGAGCGCGCATAGGATGAAGTCCTGCAACGTTACCGCCCTTTATCCCAACGTATCGAATGACTCCGCTATGTAAGCCATCGTTGAACGACCTATATATTGGGGAAACGAGTAGACCACTCTGTGTTCGTACCTAAAGAACACCTAGAAGTGGTCATCGTCGCACAGGATTCTAAAACTTTAGCGCGTGAAACCTTTGAAGCATTCTGGATTTACTCCAGGAATGCAAAAAATAAACAGCAGAGTGGAATACCTCATTGCCACGCGAGATCTCACACAATATCTCACACTGTTATTCTAACACGAGATAGGCGCATAACCCATACATAACTCTGTAAGGTTAATCTCTACTTAGTGGAGGTCATAAAAAGCAGTGATTGTGTGAACAAGCCGTTTTACACCAATGCCATTGAGAATTTGGTATCGTGATTTTTCTATTCAGGTTACAGAGGTGTTTGGCTGGCAGTTAACTTGACCTCTCCACGCTATGGAAAAGGCGAAATCCGCTGAAACGTCAGCTTTTGTGAATAAATAGATGGTTTAGTAAAATTTCGTGGATGCTTATCAAGAAAGCGGCGAGTTATTGATAACTGCCGAGGTGAATAGAAAACCAGTCTTTGGAATTACTCCCCACACTATTTTATTAACGCATTGCAGAGGATGGTATCTTATTATCAGTGCATCTTATTTTTCACTATGTTGTTTTGGTGTATCGAACGCGTTATCCATCTTGATCAAATATACATTCATTGATCTCATTTGTTGTTATAGATGCACCGAAACTGTTTACATGAAGGCTTGGTTACCTAAGTTTGAGGTCCGCAATACAGCACAAGTAAAGGACCCACATGAATGACCAGAGAAATGCAAACACACTACCATACGAGTTAACCAATACATGCTAATGTCATCCAAAAATTTTTTGCTAATATTGTTAATTGGGGGGTATCAATAACGAGATAATAAAATTCACATGAGGGCCGCTTAGCAACATCCTTATCGGGCTACCTGTCACCTGTCACCAGCGCTCTCGTTGATCGTCGAGTGACTCGAGCGAGCGCCAGTAAATCTTCCATTTTTCCCTGTCTCTTGAATGAGGTAACCTAGTGGTTTTTGATCGCTCTAGGGACTCTTTGGGCATCCTACCTTTCTTCTAGGCCTTTCGTAAAGAACTCTGATCATCGAGTTGGTGGTCTTCGTGCAGAACGTTTGACATTCCGAGGAATCCAGTCACTAACGGCTCTTGTCCATTGGTCTTTGTTCACATGCATTACGTCTCCGGCCCACCTTATCTTCGACTGTTTGGCGTACAGAACGGCATATTTGATTTTTTGATCGTTAACGCAGATCGGAGCTTCGGATCCTTTCCCTTCCTTGTGTGACACGGGATACTCCTAGCATCATCCTTTCGGCTGCGCGTTCAATAACGCTGAGTGATCTTTCATCCCTGTTTACGAAGCTACCAGGTTTCTGACGTAGACTTCAAGGCAAGGAACACCGTGGATTCGAAAAGATGGGCACGGTGGTCTTTTCCGGGTGGTCTTTGTTTTTTTCACTATATCCTCGATGCTTTTGAAAGCTTCCCAAGCCACTCGTTTCCTTCTACTCAACTCTGGAGCTAAGTCGTTAGTCATGCTGATTTGCCGACCTAGATAGGCGTAAATGGAGCATTCGGGTAGGCTACCTAACATATTTTCCTAGTTTTCAAACGAATATCGTGGTGATAACTACTGCAGGAGTTACTTGCTGAGAATCAAATGTTACCAACACATTAGCAAACTAGTGTTTCAAAAACTTCTGCGAAAAGTGGTAACATGTTGGTAACACAGTGAGAGGTACATGTAGTCACTGAGATACTAAAACCGTCAACTGTGCCTGTGCAGTTTCCACATGCCTTCGTGTCCATATTGTAATTAAGAACGAGGAAGGTGTCAGTCAAAAAAAAATGAAATATGGAGCTGTTATCACTACATGTGCAATTTTTTTGTAAAAACATATATTATTCAGTGAATGGGAGCGTGTGGCACAGTGGTTGGAGGCCCCACTGCGACACGCGCGTGGAATCGATCCCAGCGCCCATGGCCCACCAAGCCTTCCATCCCTCCGGGGTCGGCAAATTGGTGCCAGACTTGTCTGGGAGGATAGCAGCACTGGCTCGATACATCGGTAGGCCACCACGAGTAATTGTAAAGGCCAGATATGCAAACAATCACCTCCAAACGATGCTTAATGAAGTCGAATGCATGGCTCATCCCTTAGGGACTAATGACGAGAGCTTTATCCTTTTCTTTATTGTCTACTTATTTGCCTAAAAAGCTTCATCGCTTCACCTTAGATGGCTGCAGTTCAGATTATGTGCGGACCTGAACAGTCTTTCCTTCCGTTTAGCAGCTGTTTTGCAACCGTTATCTATAGAGGTGATCAGTACTGTACACATGTTAGGCGTTTGCTGTCGTCTTCTGTCTTCTATGAAACGATGGATGCTTGTCGAAGGTGATTTTCCCTAGAGTCCCGAAATAACCCCGCATAGATGTCCTCAGTTTTTCGTCACCGGCAGTCGCCGACTGTTGTAGATTAGAGCGAAGTTTGCTGTAGTGTGACCAGGATTCTTCCAAGACGAGGACTAAGTAGCGGGCCAATTCCTCTGCCCACACATCGTAACAAATATCTCTAGGCTGCAGGCGAAGATTTGAACGGGAAAAAAAGGGAACCGTTAAAAGAGCAGATAAAGTCCACCAGAACTGGTCCGCACAGCATCGTCAACCTAAATCATTTCCCCAGCACCACTGTCAACTAAGTCCAGCTTACCATGCCAATCTTCCAGGAAGTAGCCCCCTATTCTCGCACGTCCGTCCGCATCATACCGCCCACGCTCCCGAACACGCGACGCGTGACTGGCGATGAGTCGTCCGTCGATTGAAGCGTATTGCGCAATCGCAACTGGTCGTCGTCGCCATCCGCGTCGTTCATCGAGACCATTGGTCTGCATGGCATTTACTTTGACGTGGTGCTGGTTGTATATCCTTGTAAACTGCCTTGCAGTTATCCCGACTGTAAATGGTCAGTGTCCCGTGTTTCATTGATAGGCTAGAAACGAGGTTCTTAGCAGATATTTAAGAGAAACCAGGTAGCCGATTGTTTTGTTTACTGGAGTTTAGGTAGAAGTCATGTGTTTATTTTTCAACACGTTTCTTACGCTGTTCAAGTTCTACATTCTGTAGGTCTTCTTCTTACCACTTTTGCATTGACATCAATGCATCGTATAGCTTCGAATTCTTGCATTTTGTGAAACTGCTTGTTCTCACACAGGCGCTTCGCATGAGTCCTCGTTCTCTTATTTTTTTGGTTTATTTCTTCTCACTTCTTCATATTTTCACCATCTTACCTACTGTACTACATCCTCTTTTAGGAATAATCTCTCATAAATATGCATTCCTTCCCCTTTGCTTAAAGAACGTCTACCTAGATTTTTTTATGGTCAGAGGAGTTTCAGGGAGACCATTCTATTGATATGACTAAATTTTACATATGTAGTGAATTTGGATCGGACCATAACGACGGTAGCGAAGAACGACCACTTGGGACCATTTTTTCAGGTGAGACTCTTACAAACTTGCCCAGTTATAAATACGCTGCTTTTAATCCACCCTTAAACAATGGATCAGGATTTTTTTATTAAGGCTATGGTTCTATCAAATAATACGGGAGAGTTTTTGGTTCGGAGTGTGAAAGAGGATGGGAGAAAAACCTGGGAACCTGCTTCAAAAGCAGCAATCAAAAAGAATTTGAAAAAGTATGAGGCAGAGCTTAAGAAAGCAGAAAAAGCTCAACGACAAGTAAAGGAACATCAAGCTGCAACACTAGCCGCATTGGAGGAAGCGAAGAAGGTATAGCTTATTCTCCTTAGTTTCTTCTTCTGTTGCTGTTATCATCGCTTGGTTGATGTTTCTCGAACAGTGTACGCTTTTAGATTCCTTTTGCAGATAACTTTATCCCTCGACGAAACTTTACCAAACGCAAAAGTAGTAAAAATTTCCGAATGTGTGAATTATAGAGAACAGCGTGTTCGTGTGAAAGCCTGGGTACATCGCTTGCGAAGACAAGGTCAGTAGCTCGTTGCTTCATTAAATTCTAGTTAAATACTAGTAAGTGAAATTCCCACGGCCGAGTTTCTGTTAACCTCGGCGTTGGTCCAGCAATTTTTTGTATTCTTGTCTAGCAAACACGAGGTGTTATTTTATTCTTTATTGACGAATAAGCTGACGTCTCGGCGGATTTCGCTTCCTTCGGACCCTGTGGGGGTCAAGTTTACCGCAATTTACACAGCAAAACACCTCCGTAACCAATCAGAGAAAATGCTAGACCAAGATTTCAATCACATTGAACACAGAATGGCTTCTTTGAGCACTCACCGCTTCCTGTGAGTCCTCCACTGATTATGTCACTTGGGAGACCAACCACACAGAGTTCACATAGAAGCGTGCCCTTCGCAGAATAACATGTTTAAATATTGTCCAGTACCACGCTTGGTTATGGGGCGTTCCTCCCTGCGGTTCATTTTCGAATTCTTGGAATTAATCCAGATTGCCTCGAGAGTAGTAAGACTACTAAGTGTTGCATTTGATTGCGAAATGTCTTCCAGCGGAAGTGGTTAGATGGCGAGATTGTAGTAAGGTTGTTCTTTTCTTTCTTTTCCTATTATGAAGAAATAGACGACTCAGCACGACTGATCTTCTACCATAAATTTAATTTTGTTCAACTTGAAGTCCAGAAAGTGCAGTTTGATCTGCTCGAAATGTTTTTTTGTTATATCTTGAATTTAATATCGAAAGAGAGAGGGAGAATCGTTTTCATAAACATTGTTAAACTTTATCATTCCTTTGAAGGTAAATCGCTTATGTTTTGGGTTTTGCGTGATGGCACCGGTTACTTGCAGTGTGTTCTGAACGATGTTTTGGTAGGATCTTGAAAGTATATGATTCATATATCCTTTCTTAGGAACTCTTGTCTAATTCTCAAGAATTCCACTCTTCAATTGCAGTGCCAGTGCTATGATGCTGTCACTCTGAACACTGAAAGTTCGGTGGAAGCTTACGGAATTATCAAGAATGTGAGTTATCGCGATGATATTTGATTTAGCAGAAGATACGACGATTCACATACTTCCACACAGTTGTAAAATTTGTAATTAATATTTTGAAATGCGTATTTAGGTGCCGGAAGGAAAACAAGCTCCAGACGGCCACGAACTGGTGGTAGATTACTGGCGACTGATTGGCAATTCTCCTCCTGGGGGCATTGATAACGTTCTAAATGAGGAGGCGAGTGTTGAAGTGATGCTAGACAACCGGTATGTTTTAGACAGTTGGACAGTCAGTAAGCATTCCATAGTTGGACTGGTTCAGTGAAATGTTCCTTTCTAGACACCTCGTCATACGTGGCGAAAATGCTTCACGAATATTGCGCATTCGAGCCGCAGTTACTCGTGCAATGCGTGAACACTTCTATCATGCGGGATACACCGAAGTTTGCCCACCAACTCTTGTGCAAACTCAAGTACGTTCTTTTTTACAGCCCACTGGTTCTTCGTAAGGGTGAAGATGGAAGTTTCTTATCGTTTTGTGCTCTGCATAGTTACAGTTGTTTGTGGAGCGTTAGTAGTTTAGGTCGAAGGTGGATCAACCTTATTTGCCTTAGACTACTTCGGTGAACCGTCGTATTTAACACAATCTTCGCAGCTATACCTGGAAACGTGCATTGCGTCCTTAGGAGATGTTTACTGCATTGCTCAGTCATACCGGTTAGTTCATTAGTATTCCTTGAGATAAGGTGGGATGAAAACAAATTTTGAACTGAGTTATTTCGTCCTACTTTTCTTTTTCTTTGTAGCAGTGCTAACACGTAAAGTTCATTATGAGTGGGCTTTCATTCCACTTGAAGATGTCACTAAACTGCACAACTTTTATTTCGTTGCGCAGGCTTTTTTCCAGTGTTTATTTTGTGCAATCGATAGTATGCCGCAGCATTTACCTTTGTGTTGAGCATCGGACGGTAAATGCCATTCTCCGCACGAGAATAGCATGCACTAATGTCATTAGATCTCAACAACTGCTTGTGGTGAATGCGCTAGCACGGTTATCATTAGGGTTCCAGGGAGAATCTGTTTGAACAGGCATTCAACGACATTCATAAGAGATACTGGAGTATTTAAACAGCAGCTCAGACGCAAATCCATAGGCCTTCTTGAATGATGGAGGAAAGGAACCGAATGAAGGAGATTCTGAGAGATCCTCACAGTATGTCACGTCTAGTCGTGTAGAAATAAAAATAACAGCTTGGAGTGAGTTTCATCCACTGAGGTGAAAATTCTTCGAATCCGTAGATTTTTTTAAACAGGACATGATTATTTTTATTCTGGGAAAATGAAATTCTGATTTTGTGAGCTCCACAAACTAAGTTCTTCGCTGAAGCTTGTTTCAAATTGAGAAGGAATAATGAGTAAATGAAATTTTGGGTAGTAGGAAGCACTGGTGTTCCACAATCTATTATTAATCATTGCAGACCGAGCACGATTTTAAAAATCTGAAATTTTGGATCCTTTTTTTCAGTTTTTGGAGAATTTGAACTTTTAATGAAGGTTGGTGTGAAAAAGAACTTGAATCAAAATTTCGGAAAAATAATGAATATTGTCAAAGCGAATCAACGTCTCCACTACAACTCACGTCCCATGTTCAGGAGTCCCAAAGTACTTTAGTTACCGAAGAATTATCGCGGGCTGTCGAAAAGCTATGAATGTTATTTAGGATATAAACACGAAGTTTATTTTTATCCTTTTTTATCAGGGAACCTTCCATTTTTTTCTATTTGTTTTTTTTTGTATAAATGGAGATCAGTTATTGTATGGAAGACAACATTTATTCCGTTTGGTTTGTCGTCACACATCCATCATCCACGAAGGTTTTCTAATTTGCGTATGAGTTCAGCTGACGCTTAAGAACTTTGTCTTCCTAAAGGTCGTCTGATATTGGCTGAATTGATTCTTCCTGTGATCGTGAAGGTAACACTACTAGAACTTTCCCAAATATCCACCACAGGCAGTTTCCAGCTTTTGTGGATCAGAGAAGCACAGACAAGTGTGGTTACAATTCTGGCGCTTACGGAAAGATGGGAGGCTTGGTTGGCTATTTTTGCTCTGGATCTCTGTACACTGCGATTCTTGTCCTGTTCGCCTTCCTTATGTGTTGGGAATGTGAAAACTAATTTTACCATTAATTGATTGGAATTTCAATTTTGAACCACTGGATAAATTATGGTGTCGTATGGAATGGGTGGATATAATAATTGAGGGCATGTGCTTGAAATGCTCTGTGAGAACGACTATCATATACTGAAAGTGTCTTTGTTGGATGACGGATGACTTTGTTCCACATACACAACGGTTGGAAATGTTCTATAAGCATGCGACAATGTAATAAGAACTTATGGGGTGCTTAGAAAACAAAATCGTTCGAAATCAATAGAAGGTTGCTTGCAACAGTAAAACTGTTGAGCGAAAAGTACAACGAACGGACCGGATCGGTCAACATGAGTTCATTTCATTTCACAGCGAATGAGTTGAAAATTAGGCTTCATTTAGATGCTGCAGTTACGCGAAATAAGGCGTTGGAAAAAGTGATAATCTGGTCACACAGTTTGCTAGAAAAAGAGTGGTGCCATAAGGTTTTGCTTGAGCTCACTCCCAAAAAGTGAAGCTACTCGTTTTACGATGACTTTCGAAAAAATACCGTTCTGGGCATTGGTGTAATTTCCTCTGTATGACATTTTAGAGCGGAAAAATCGCGCACACGCCGGCATTTGGCCGAATATGCTCATGTGGAGGCTGAGTGCCCTTTTATCACTTTCGATGAACTCATGGATCGCATTGAGAATATAGTGTGTGATACTGTTGATCGACTACTTGCAGACTCTGTCGTCAAAGCAATTATTTATAGTATGAATCCAGTTAGTTTGCAAATTTCATGCTTTGTGTGAAGCAATTCTCATTAGGTTTATTTATTTCTGTAAGAACATATTTAGTTTTGCTAAAATCGTTAATGTTTTTATTGCTCATCAAATGGAAATCACATGGACATATCTAGGACTTCAAGCAACCGCAACGTCCATTTCGCCGAATGACATATTCTGAAGCGATTGAATGGCTGATAAAGCACGATGTACCTAACGAACACGGCGAAAAATTCCGTCATGGTGAAGACATCGCTGAAGCAGCAGAGAGGAAGATGACTGATACAATTGGCGTGGTAAGAGTATCCGAAGAGCGCTAGGAGTTTGCAAATGAATCTAGGTTTACGGATCATATCATTTTTTTTGTAGCCAATCTTGCTCAACAGATTTCCAGCTGCTCTCAAATCGTTCTATATGTCACGTTGCAAGGACGACAGTGAGCTTACTGAGTCTGTAGATCTATTAGTTCCTGGTGAGAGCCACATGGTCTTTGTGAGCTTTTAAATCTCGTGCTAAGTTTTTGTCACGTCTGCTCCGAAGTGGAAGGTTATTAGCTATTGCAGAAAAGAGTACTATGTTAGTGACTTGGCATGTTTACTCTACTTTAGGTGTTGGTGAAATAGTCGGTGGATCAATGCGTATATGGCAAGAAGAGGAGCTTTGCCAAGCATTTAGCAGAGCTGGAATCGATCCTAAAAATTATTATTGGTCAGAGTTCCTTTCTTAACTTTATACTTCTAGATGTCTACCTCATTTCGTAAAAATCTTTTTTTTTCGTCTTCTTATACCTAGCATTTTTCAGGTACGTGGATCAACGAAGGTATGGTGCTGTACCACATGGAGGTTATGGTTTAGGATTGGAACGGTTCATATGCTGGTTAGCCAATGTGCATCATATTCGGGATGTCTGTCTGTATCCTCGATTTATCGGACGATGTGCTCCCTGATGTGCAAAGCAGTTGATGAAGTGTGGATTATTTTGCTAGTCTTCACTCCATTCCCCTAACTGTGAAATCGTGTTCCCACACACTGACCTCTGTTTGGTCGGTCTTTGTTACGTTTTATTTAATAATAATTATGTAATAAAGCGCATAAAGTGCAAAAATGTGTAGACATACAAGGATAGTGAAGAAAAAACTGTGACGCAAATCACAGGGTGGTACAGGATGGAAGGTACTAGTTTTTTGTCAACTATCGGTAGTTTTGCAAGTAAAATCTATACTCCCTATCGCTGGTTCAATCTAGCTTGGAGCGAACCAGACTCGTCCTTTCAGTGTCAGTAAGTTGGTACTAGACATATTCGAGGAAGCCTCTCTCGCATCGAGGTAAAGAATCAGCCTTGTACAGAAGAAAACATAATTTCCATAACGTTTTTCTATATTTGTTTGTTTGTGTTTGAATGTTTGAACTGTTTCGAATCCAAATTTACGGAAAAAGTGGAGCAAAGACTTGCAACTTTAAGTTTCTTACGTTGACATGGCAACCGCAGACAACGGTGTGTTAGGTCGGTTCTGTGGAATTTCAGCCGTTCTAGGGCTTCAGTGTTCGAAATACAGGTATTAACGACAAAGAGCAGATAGAACAAATCACCATGAGTTCCAGAAAAACGGGATTTTATCTTTTTAGGATGTGGCTTGTATATGGACTCCTTACCTAGTAAGAATAGTCTGTATCTTCTCATATTCCTATCCATTTCTGATCCTACACGTTCTCCCATGTGTGCGATTTGTCTGCTACAATTGTCTTACATTCAAATCTAATTATACCTGCCAAAATATGGAAAATGACATGCCAGAGCAACCTTACAATCGTTCCCACACAGTTCTCTCGGAGTATAACACGAATTTATTGGATCCTCTATGTCATTGTAACTGAAACTCTTTACCTTGCATCAGTCCATTGATCATGCGACTGCACGTATTGTTTACACTTATCGGTTTCGTTCCTTTGGTCACTGCTGTTTAATACCACGTATAAAGGTTTAATTACACAAGTTTGAGATTACGGACTGCAGCACTTAGCCCGGCAGCACGGAAGAAAAAGACTACTACTATTACCAACAAACGAATCTTATCTGCAAATACCCGTAAATACTCAAGGTTTTTTGTTTCAATTCTTTTTTTTATAAGATTCCACTCTATATGACTACGAAGTCCCAAATCTTGAAGGCGAACGATTGTGGACCATCGACTCAGACCATCTAGGCTAGGGTAAGACGACGAAATCGAACCAGCCGTATGTTTTTTGTAATAACTTCGCGTAAGATTACCAATAAAGGCGATAGATATTGGTTTCATTTCAATGAATGACGTTAAGAATGTGTGAAAGATCTGGTGATTTGAATTAGAAAATTGGCAATATTTCCGCCACGTACGCACTAATTTCACACACGTTATCCACTGTGTTAAATGATTTAGCTATGATACAGAACTACGACGTTGCAAAAAAAAACCACTTTTCTTGCTTGCAAATAAATGGAACTACAGTAATTATACCAAAAGTTTTTTTTTGAAATTTTGCTTAATCTAATGCACTGAGGAAAAATTAGTATAGAAATAATACTTTATAGAAAAAAGAAGCCATCGTGTCTCCTGTATCAAATCCTTGTTCAGTAGCTTCGGCGCTCGACATATAAACGTTAACGACAGAGAGGAAAAAAAAAATGGCTATATAACCAATGGGCAGCATAAAATCTGAAGTGACTAGCCCAAAATATGATTCATACATATGCACTATATGTTACTGGTGAACCATTCTTCTTCACCCACTAATTTCGTGCGTGTCCAAGCAGCTCCCTTCATTCCCTTCTGTGTTAAATTCTGAACGATGGCCAGATGTGGTTTTTCACAGCACGTAGAGATAGGAGATAAAGGGAGTTCCCAGGTATCACCACCGGAAGAAATTAGGTATCACTACCGGAAGCTTCCAGGTATCATCACCGCATGTCCCCCTTTTTGTGCGTCGAAAAGTTTGTTTCCCTACGGTGACGATTCTGCAAAGAGACAGCAACTCGTACGATTACTCCACTGACCATTCCAGGAAACCGAATCTCCATTTCTCATTAACACTTAATATGTTTAGTTGAATCTGTGCTATGCGATGACACGTTAAGTATTTAAGTAATACACATGAACTAAATGTAGCTCTAAAAGAACTGTCCAAATTTCAAACGAAATTAGAAAAGTGGAATACTTTTACTCTAATTATAAATCATACATGACATCTACAGAGGGGCAATTTTCTTTCCTTTTTCTTCGTACATCTTCGCTAGATCCTTAGGACATGTGTGCATGTAACCGGTTCCTTCAGCGCAAATCTCCTTCATGCGCATATACGGATCGTAGTTCCTTAAACAAAACTATAGCGATCTTGAGAAACTAATGCCTTGGTTTAATACTCTCGCCACGACGCCTAATTTGTGGTTTGTTAAGGACTGGACGGCCCCCAATTTTCAGCCTTCACAGACTTGGTGGGTTTTTTTTTGACAATTAACAATGATTTTTCGATGACTAGAGCACCTTCAAGGGTAGCGAACGGATTCTAAAAGACACTTGGCTCTATCGCTGTACAGGTGTGAATGATATTAATAGTGCTATTTACTATATGTTACTAAAGTCCTTCACATGAACACATTACTGTCAGCATTTGGAAATGTTTTGCAACTTATGGGCCCCTATTTCAGTACTATTTATACCCGCACACTCTATACGATAACTATCATTCACTATAGTAGTTAGAACTGAAACAGTAATCGACTAGCACTTAAACTACTGATTTGTGAAGTCGTTCTGAAAACCGTTTTTTCTTCTTGTATATTTCTAAGTGCAGAATGGACTTTTCACAATCAACGACCAATACAACACCTGTGCCTTACAAACTGCCAAATGATACCAAAAAGCGTTGGAAGGTTGTTTTATTTGTTCAAATAAACTATCAGAAAGGAAATGAAACATGTGGGTGCCTTGACGACCACTCCCGTAAAAACCATTAGAACATCTACAGGTGTCATCGTGAGATTACCAATCACTTTCATATATCAATTTGACGTCGAAGCCGTACTAAATTATACTTGTCCCACGATCATCTTATTCGCAACTTCAAGTTTTACTTCGATAGAAAACTGACATAAAAAGTTGACACTACGTTACTTGTTAACAAAAAACACGACAAAAGGCAACAGGAAGCCAATAAGTGGACGAAATAGTCCACTTGATATCACAGCGCTATGAACAATTTTGTTTCATTCATCTACACGATGAATTCCAGACTGGAATCATCACCACTTCCTTCCGTATGCCCTTTATTCAAAATGCTCCCAGACTTCTGTGACTAATACCAATTAGATGCAGCTTGATGTAAAGTCTATGGTCACGCCTTCGATTCCAATGCATAATGTTCGTTGTAATTTTTACGCTTCCGAAAAATATCTGCGTCTCTCAACATTAAGGGACATATCTCACTTCATGTCTACAGATATGTACTAACACAATACAGCTTTCCTATCCTATACCGACAAAGTGCAATTTATAAGACATTTTTCATTGTGTCGCAATTAGGAATAAGAGTAACTAAAAATTGTGGTCATCAATGTAATTATATTGTGTACTTTCGAAACGACCCAATTGGAAGTATCAAAAATAATGAACTAATTCCAGAAAAGCCTTATGACGCTATGGGGTCAGTTCTAGCATTTTAGTAACCCTAATTGCTTAGAAAAAACGTCAGCGCGCTACAACAGTGAATGAACCTAATTGTTTTTTTAAAGTCCAACCAATAAATTTATACAGATGAGATAACCGATTTGGAAGGGCTCAACCATAAGACATGATCACAAACACAACTTTGAATGTACCGGAAGGACCAGACGTAAGGTCGAAGAAAAGTTCTATCCCGCAACAAATATCCTGTTCCCTCTCCACTATGATGAGAAGTACTGCCTTGGAAACAATATAAGAGTATCGAGAAGAATTACGCAAAACTTACTTAAAGAACTCTTCGTACTTCCTATAGCGAGGCCATACGTAAAACACATTGAACGCCACGGTTGAAGACACGGCGGCAATGAAGGCAAAAGCAAGTCCCTTTCGGGCATAGGAATGGATCATCCCACGCATCAGAAAAGGATGTCCCATCCTGTAACAAAAAAAATCATTGATAAATTCGATAAAATCATTGGTAATTCCTTCATTGATAAGCTAACATGAGATTGGAAAGAATGGTTTATATTCAGCTAGAGTTACGACGTCTTCGTCTTCTTCAGAGAGAATACGCGGGTTAATCATTCTGAGGTTAAGCGAAAGTCGGTTTTTAAAATATAAAGCAAGTTATTTAGCCCAACCTCCCAACGGTTTGCCGCCTCATCGCGACTGGGAAGTGTTCCGGAATTTCGCGCTGCCATGTACAGCGGCGAGATTCATCCCCCCGGCAGGATTTCCCACGCTGAGAAGGAGTCCGGCGTTTACATCAGGAAGCACATCTAAGAACCAGTAAGCCAATACCAGGATCCACCACCGTCCTCGTAACAAACTAGTCGCATGGTGGCAAATCTCGCTCTGATCCACAAAGGTGGCAACTGTCTGTGGTGGAGACGACCTAGGGCAGACCTTGGTTAGGCTGACCTTGGAACTCCATAGAACCGCAATGGCTAAGCCATCAAAACTGCAAATAAATGGAAATTATGCTCGGCCCACACAACCAGTGAAGACGGGCCACCCACGTATCCAAGCAACTTATTTAGGACGAACAGCTGCTGTCCGAGAGAACCATAAATCAGAATAAACGACACGGGTTAAAAGTGGCAATGCAACGAATTTG
Organism: Angiostrongylus vasorum; assembly: GCA_018806985.1. NCBI lineage: Eukaryota > Metazoa > Nematoda > Chromadorea > Rhabditida > Metastrongylidae > Angiostrongylus > Angiostrongylus vasorum. The sequence goes on from JADANN010000286.1 coordinate 709,242, forward strand.
AATCGAGAATACAGTCATCAAAACGTCTGCGGAACAAAAACACTGTGAAAAATGAGGTCCTCTTCTGTGGTGAAAGCCATTGCTGACTGATGAAAACGCTTCGCAAACGCGCCACATCGATTAGCTGTGGCGCACAGAAGAGCCGCGATACACTTCATGCGGATGGAAGCTCCTCATTTGCTCGGCTCAAAAACTTTGATAACATGTGGGCACTTTTACAGAGTATCGAAAAGTAACACCAAACATATACGTAGATAGCAGGTAATAAAAGCTCTCTCTCTCTCTCTCTCTTTCTTCCTCGACAGTGATCAATCCCTGATGGATGCGCCATGCATTCGACTTCATTAAGCATCGTTTGGAGGTGAATGGACGCATATCTGGCCTATACGATGACTCGCAGTGGCCTATCGGTGCACCGAGCCAGTGCTGCTATCCTCTCGGACAAGAGTGGTACCAATTTGCCGATCCCGGATGAATGGAAGGCTTGGTGAGCCTGGAGGCGGTTCGATCTCATGTTTATTGCAAGACGTCTCCAACCACTGCGCTACACGCTTCCAACAGTGGATAACAGAGCTGCGAATTTGTACCAAACATTAAGGAATCACAACCTATCACAGCGGCAAACGATGCAAACTTATGTGCTCGTTGAAGTTACGAAACAAGTTCTCTTAAGCCTCAAAGTGACAAGCTCCTTATTGAAAATGATAACCTTGGCGCGCGGATTATCGCTGGAGCACGGAATAGCTTGCGCCGGTATTTTACGTCGTGCCATCAGTTTTACGTAGATTTTTTGAAATTCCGCAATCTTTAGACGCCTTTCTAAGGTATTACTTGACATGAAGTAGCCGCAGAACCAATCAGGACTTGGAGAAGTTCTGATTACCTGGGACCTTTCGTACATATATGACCTCCTAGTGTTTAATTTTTTAACGGTTTAGCTCCTATTTACGCAAATCGTTTTATTTCCGTCCTTAGCATTGAAATACCGAACATTAATTCAGGTAATAGTTAGCAATGGTTAAAAAACGAGATCAAGGCAAAAATCCTAAGCTGAAGCAAAAACCAAGTTATGGAGTGGTCAAGAACAGGCACACATTCAGAGGCTCCAACCATAGTATGAATCCAGGTGAACTGCAGTTTTTGAAATGCTGGTGGAAGTGTTTTGGTGTTTTTTTGCTTTTGTTCTATGATGTTGTGTTGGTTTTTCAAAACTATTAGTCTTATATGTGGAAGTAAGGGCGCCTGTGGCGCAGTCGTTGGATGCGCCCTGCAACACACACGTGGAATCGATCCCCTCGCCAATGGCCACCCAGCGTTCCATCCCTCCGAGGTCGGCAAATTGGCACCAGACTTGTCTGGGAAGATAGCAGCACTGGCTCGATGCATCAGTAGGTCACCGCGAGTCATTGTAAAGGCCAGATATGCATTCAATCACCTCCATACGATGCTTATTGAAGTTGAATGTACGGTTCATCCCTCAGAGATTGATCAACGCTGAGAGATGTTTGCATTAGCGGTGTCAATGTTTTCAATCTTTTCTTATCTTTGTAAGTTCAGAACTTATGAGTTCTGAGCTGTTTATGTAGGAGCTTACAAAAACTCCAGACATTTTAAGGATTCCGTTATCCAAAAACAGTTATAGCTTCACTTATTCAAGTGATATGGAGGTGAAGACAGTAGAACTAGGAGGACTGAAAGATGTGTTGCTTCGGTAGTCAAGAAGCACGACGCTCCAAATTTGCAGGCGTCCATCGTACTTCTTTGCACTCGTTCCTTTTTTAAAAAATTGTTTAACTGTGCTCACGGGATAGTTGATTGTCTTCTTCATAACCGAAGCATATTCTTATTCCAGACCGACCAAAAGATGCCAAAAACACACATCTTCGTTCCAGAGCAACGATCAATAGATTGCGGATGTATAAGAGTTTCAAGCCAATACGGTGATTTTCCAAGCAATCTTAGGGCTTTAGGCTGAATTTTCTCTTAAAATACAGTTTTTCTACTGTACTACAGAGAATAGCAGATAGTAGCAGGACTTTGTTTATTTACTGAATTGTGCACTTAAGCTTGTCGTCTGTGTACTTTTCAGAGACAAGGATGGGAAGATTCTCAAAGCGGCGCCTTTTCAAGGATGGTTAAAGTCTGGCACTGTTGCGCGAGTTGAACCTAACAGGAAATGGTTTGGTAGGCTTACTACTTATTACGTTTTTCATTCCTTATAGATAGATTCTGCAATTGGAATATTGTTGCTTAGGTAACACTAGAATAGTGGGACAGGAACAATTGCAGAAATTCCAGGAAAACTTAGGAAAAGTCTTACAAGATCCTTTTCAAGTAAGTGGTATTGCATTTTTTGAATGCTGCTGCTTCCTCCGATTTCCTAATTGTTGGTGGAAATTTGGATTGCAGGTTGTAATGAAACAAACCAAGCTTCCAATCAGTTTGCTACAAGAAAAGGCCAAGGTGATCCAAACTCTTCCAGTTATTTTTCAAATATCTATGTTGAGAGCTATTAAATTGTTTGAATTTTTTATTTGCAGCAACAACGGGTTCACATCACTGATACCGAGTCTTTCGAGTATACATTTGGAAAGAAGGCTTTAAGAAAGAAGCCCCGATTGTCATGTGAGACACTTAAAGAAATGGTCACTTCTGTCGAGAAACGTGAGGAAATATATGATGCAGCAAAAGATCGCGATCTGCATGTGGATAACTGCGACCTAGTTCGTGAAGAGAATCCGAATCCATTGTTTCGTGCGGGTCAAAGTAACCGCGTTTGGGGAGAACTCTATAAGGTGGTCTAAGTTCATTTCGTCTAATAGCGCTTCTGCGTAACGAATTTTGATCGTACACGCTTATCCTCCTGGATAGGATACGCTCTTCAACAGGGTATTCTAAAACTTTCTTTTTTCATTCTATCCTACTTGTGCTTATAGGTTTTGGATTCATCAGATGTCGTCGTACAAGTGATAGACGCACGAGACCCTCTCGGAACACGTTGTAGACATGTTGAAGCGTTTCTGCGGAAAGAAAAGCCACATAAGCACCTGGTCACGGTTATAAATAAGGTGGATCTGGTTCCCACCTGGGTAACGGTGAGTCGTACAGTGTGTGCTGCAATGAGTTTGCATGCTTTGGCGAGAGGAAGGTGATTCCTGTTTAAGCGTAAATGGATTGGAGAGCTTTCAAAAGAGATGCCAACGATAGCTTTCCATGCATCGATCCAACACTCATTTGGCAAGGGATCTCTAATAAACTTACTTCGTCAATTTGCAAAACTCCACACTGATAGGCAACAGGTGATATATGATCATAATTGCGGTTTTCAGCTAGTATAACAGTTTCTCCTCCTTATTGTCGTGAAAAAGTTATCCGTTATGTAATCACTGAACTACAAAGAGTACGGAAGCGTTCCGTTATGGATGCAGCGCTTTTGACTCCACTATCATGGGAGTAGACGAGCATATCCTTGTCCTGTACATTAGCTAGGGAGGGACATCGATGTATCAGTTCAGTGTTTTTATCCTCCCACACCGGTCTGGTACCATATCGGATGGATGTAGGTCTTGGTGAGCCGGGATGCGTGACCCAGCAAACGACGTGTCCATCGTAAAGCGCCATAAGCATTGCGTTAGACCCACCTTACGAAATCCTGTACCCAAAAATATTTGTTTGTCAACATGTTCATCCTAGTATTATCGTGTTCTGTGATACAACAATTCAAATCCGTACACTTATATCCACTTTCCATAACAGAGGAAAACTCAGTAACTGGGTTCCGACTTCACATAATTATCGAAAAGTTCAGTTACAGTAGGCACTGAAACAGCTTGCGAGAAAGTAGTCTCATAATGGCGACAATCGTCGAAGTTCTCTTCTTGCTTCATTTCTATTTTTCTTCGTCTTCTCCTTCGCGGGACATAACTTCTGTTCTGGAATTCCTTGTACTCTGCCTCCAGTAGTTGCTGCTCTGTCCTAGTTCTTTCGCACACTTCTTGGGCACGTCTCATTGTGGCCTCGAGATCTTCCCTTTTTTCATTATCGTCTTGTTCCACCTTTCCAAGGAGTGTTTTTGTTGATTGTATAATAGACGAATACTTCTCAATCCTCTGAGCAAGTAGAGCACGTTTATTCATGATACGATGGTATTCTGTGGCCCCAAGTTCCGCTATATCGTACTTCCTTCTTTTTCTTCCAAACAAGTGGTCGATATTTCTCCTCGATTCGCTGTCCAGTCGTGCCCATCTATCGACTGGGCATCGTAAATTTAGAAAGTTCGTATTTCTTTGAGCAATACGGAAAAGTGCTTTAAATCCCAATTGTGTGTTCTCATCGCAAGTTGCGACAACCTTTGAAACGATAGATGCTTTCGGCTTCTTATTGTAGACGAAATCGTCGAAAGCATCAAGAAGTGTGTGCAGTTGACCGGAGGGCATATTTTCCTTTAAGAAGAGTGAAAAAGCAGCTTGATGATAGATGCCTCGCAATTTGCCCGCATAGTTCGAAATCAGAAGGCGAGTCTCGTAGGAAATGTCATTTACATTTTGAGAAATGTACATCAAGGCGTCAACGGATTCAAGAGTTGACGATGGCACAGCTTCCTTGTGTATTACTATCCTGGTTTCCTCGCTTCTTGGTAACATCCAACTGTCATTCTTGTTCGGCCTAACAATAATGCTGCTTCGGATACGCTGGTTGACTGGTTCAGCTAACATGGTGTCCTTTTGAAGTACATCTTCATCCCATATTTTCGATAGTTCTGTTGTTAGAATATCCTCAACATCATCAACAGCGACGCTGTAAATCTGGGCACCTATTTGGGGCCTTTGCTTTGTTTGTATTATAGAGTCTATCTCGGGGATGCAAACTTGGATCAAATCTCGAGGTCGGGTGGTTGACGCTGGTAGGGGGTCTGATTTCTTTATCTTCTTCGTTTTGGCTTTTCTTGAACGGCGAGCCTTTTTTCGAGGTCGTGATAGTTCTTGGTTTTCATTACCTGCTTGGGCAGTAGATACACTCTCATTCTTGGCCATCGGAATAAGGGAAGAAGACTCGTTCGGTAATTCTAGATTTGAAGACGACGAATCGTCAGTATTAGCTCTTTCCATGAATTTCATCAACTTGAAAAATCTCCATCGTTTCACCCGTTCTGGATCATTTTGGAACGTTTTCATCATCCTCCAATAGTTATCTTTGAGATTCTTCCATGTCTTCTTCATATCTTCGGCTGCAATGATCCGGAATTACTTGAAGGGACTTAGAAATACTAGCGAAATTTTCTCACTATCAATAATGACTCCGAATTGTTCGTTAAGCTCGTCGGCTACTTCTGCCCATAGTTTCGCCCTCAACTCCGCATCGTGGCTCACACATGGGAATTTCTTCCATAATTTCTCCCGTTTTTCGACACTTACAGCTAGTGCTTCGCGTAGTGGAACGGTCCAGTAATATCGCACTTTCATTGACATTTTCTAAAATTGTGATGATCCAACGGATTTCGCGAAAGAAATTTGTGTTTGACTAGCAAGTGATTCACCGAGAACTATGGGACGTGGAGAAATTTATGCTATTAGAATACGACGCGAAGGCACGTGGGTCAGATTTGAACGATTGTGGGTGGGCGCGATTACGCGCGTACGGCAGCGATCGATTGGTAGCGCGTGCGGGCAGATAGGAGAACCATCCGATAGTGATGGTGCGTGTGCTGGTTAACGTCAACTCGAAAGAGCAGTTCGGCATCAGGGTATATATAGATCATGCACAAAATCTAGGGTTTCTGTGAGTTAAGACGGGAACAATGGGGGGAGAAGATTTTTTTCCTCAGAAAAGAAGGGACATTCTTTGCAATGGATTAGTAAAAGCAAAGAAAAAAAGTGTATGGTACAGTTCGAAGGAGTTTAATTTGTTTATAGGAATAAATAAAGTACTTATAAAAAAGGATAAAACTCTCGGCGTTGATCAATCACTGAGGGATGCACCATGCATTCGATTTCATTAAGCATCGTCTGGAGGTGATTTATTGCATATCTGGCCTTTACGATGACTTGAGGTGGCCCACCGATGTATCGAGCCAGTGCTGCTATCCTCCCAGACAAGTCTGGTACCAATTCGCCGACTCCAGAAGGATGGAAGACTTTGTGCGCTATGGAGGCGGAGATCGATCCAACGTGTGTGTTGCAGGGCGCCTACGACCACTGCGCCACAAGCGCCCTAGTAAATGGTTATAGTTTATAAATTTTATAAAAGTCATAAAAATAATTTAACTGGTGAGCCATAAGCTATCGGAACTGGCTAACACTTGAGCAGCTAATCCTATTGTATATTGTTGTGTTACTCTACTGGGGTATTTTGTTGCGTCAATTTATAGGATACTTATATGGTCTGGATGCCGCTTTTTGCGTTGAATTCGGCATCCCTAATGTTCTTCTTTCGCTTTCTGTCCGTGTTGACACATACCTTTCGGTTTGTGCGTCATTTTCGTGGAATCTCGTGATAGTTGTGTTTGAGCACTTCCCTGCTCTTCACCGTAGCCACTCGCTATTCTTTGTTGACTGGACGGACGATTACTGCCTTGTAATTAGGATTGTCTGCATTAGCCATCCCTAAGATGGTGGCGATTCGGTATGTGTCAGAAAGTTATCAATCAGGTGGTGTTGGTCAATAAATTTCTAACATCTTCTGAGTTTAGAGAAGTTTTCTAATCACCTGCGTTCAAGCCGAAGTCCCATGTTTCACATTTTGAGCCCAAGTTCAGTGAATTGGAAGCTACCAGATTAACTTATGTGGGTGCTTATCACATAACGTTTCCGTGTTACACTACTGGAAAACGACCGAAACTGAATTCCTGGAGGAAAGAAGACTCATTTCATCTCACCGTACGCGAAATATCCCCAATGTGTTTCCAATACTGGAGACGATAGTTCCTTTATGGGACATCGAGTTTCCATCAATCTGTGCACTTCTGCAGTGGGCTACCTAGCTGATTTTGAAATTATGTTGTCGTAGAGCTTAACACTAGAGAGAACATTCCCCATAAATATCGAATATTCTCTATCTATTTATGAACTTATCTCACACTGCGTAGTCATCTTCTAAGGGCAAAGTTCCCTGTAAAACTTTCCAATAATGCTCAGGTAAATTTTCTCTGAGAGTTTTTCATATGCCTCTTATCTGATGTAAGCATTCGCGGCTGCTGTACCATGTTTTGAATTAGTTATATTAGACTTTACTACCTGAATTTACAACTCTAACAGCCAACTATCGGAAACACATTTCTGTCACTGTAGAAGCCACCACATTTGTTGGTGCATTGTCCGCATTCTTCTAACGAGTACAACTCTGTGCCACACACAAACACCCACACAAACACCCACACACACCCACCCACACACACACACACACAACACACACACACACACACACACACACACACACACACACACACACACACACACACACACACACACACACACACACACACACACACACACACACACACACACACACACACACACACACACACACACACATTCTTTCCGCCATTGTGACCCTCAGTAATGTGCATATAACATTAATATTAGATGATCTTGTTTATAGTTCAAAGAAGTCTCATCATCTTGTGCGCCTGGAGATATTAGGTATTCAGCAATTTCTGTCTTGTCTATTCTATACATGATTACAGTGGCTTCGGAGGCGAACATTAGTATGCTCACTTTAAAAATGTTTTGTTTAACCATGTCATTTCCAAAACAGAACAGTTCACTATTTCTTGTATTTTTCAGCTTTACTGCTTAGTCAGGGAAAAATTTGACTTTTTTCTTTTTCGAAGTCATAGATCTATGTCCCTGATATCCTTTAAATAATAAAAAAATAAAGCATTCAGCGTCGATCAATCCCCTGAGGGATGCGTCATGCATTCGATTCCATTAAGCATCGGCAAAGGTGATTGAATGCATATCTGGCCCATACAATGACTCGCGGTGGCCTACCGATGTATCGAGTCAGTGCTACTATCCTCCCAGACAAGTCTGGTACCAATTTGCCAACCCGGAGGGATAGAGGGGTTGATGAGTCTGAGGAACTGGGATCGATCCCATATATATATTGAAGAGCGCCTCCGACCATTGCGCTACGAGCGATATCCTTTATAACCATTTATTGTGAGAACACGTGCTCCTAAAGAGCTCCAATATTAAAGTGCATCGCTATAAAAGCAATGTTTCGTTTCCTCGAGAGGACGGTTTAAACCGTTTGCAACCTTCTTTCGCAGATATCTCAGTAACTCTTCATAATGATGCCCACTTTTTTTTAGGTCTAGCACTATATTCTTTAATTTCCCTTCGGCTATATCACACCACTTCTCTCTTAGCGATTATGATGAACTTCGGAGCTGTTTTTGCAATTATAAAACATGTTTTAGCAGGGATTTTTCAGCGTTCTGTTACCCATACTTGCGTATCACGTGATTCATTTAGAAGCTACGCACATTTTTTTCAGTAGAATGCTCAAGAATTACTGTTAATTTAGGAAGAGATTGTTCACTATAGCGGCTTTCTTAGAGATAGTGACTCGCAATGGCCTTAGTTTGCAATACATGCGTGGTCATTGCTTTGATCCCGCGCTCCAGGCCCACCTGGCTTTCTATCCTTCCAGGCTCGGTAAATATGTACCGTCGGCAGGCCACCGGAATTCACTGTATAGGACAGATATGCACTTCAATCACATCTAACGATGCTTGGTTAAATCTAATGCATGACCCATCCCTCAGGGATCGATCAATGCCGAGAGCTTTATCCTTCACCCGTATCCTATTGGTTTAATTTCATTTCTAACAACTTCTACTTTTTTCGGAACATGGATTCTTCATGTCACGTCTCATGGCTTGTGAGAGTCCCACATTTCATGGTAACCCAGTTTTATACCTTTCTAAAGTGTCCATCTATTGATTATCACTGTTGAAGATAGCAAACATGAAGTGGAAAACTTGTACAGACAAAGTGTAGTACTTTAGCGCAATGTCTGATATTCAGCAGGAAGAAATATCGTGGGCTTGTTGCTAATTGTCCTCTCATGTTCGTAATAGTAACCAATATAAAAATATACAGTGTTGATGCGTTGTTTAGCTACATGCTGAGATTTCTGCGTTGGAAAACATTCTCATTGTTTAAGCGACTTTCAGATTAGTGTCGGTTTCATCGGATACCCAAACGTTGGGAAATCGTCTATCATCAACACCCTGAGGAAGAAGAAAGTTTGTAAGACTGCACCAATAGCAGGGGAAACAAAGGTTAGCTCCTAACAATTTTGCCAGGAAATTAATCTTGTTTGTTTTTTCGCGCTGTGTTTGATTGTTTCCTATGTTCTGTCATGGCAAACTTAGCGCAGCAGCATAAGTCCCCCCAGGCATTTATATCTACTTGTTTAACGACGATACTTGGATACTTGGGTGGGTTGTGCCGGTCGTAGCATAATTTCCATTTTTTTCGGGGTTTTGCTGGTTTAGCCATTTTGGTTCCCTGGAACCCCGAGGACAACCTGGCGAAAGTCTGCCCTAAATCGTCAACACCCCCAGGCAGTCGCCACCTTTGTGAATCTGAGGGAGATTTGCCACCATGCGACTAGTTAAGAGTAAACCAGTATCAAGACGGTGGTAGATCCTGGTATTGGTTTACTCTTAATTCGACTTCCTGGTGGAAACGGTGGGCTTCTCAGCTTTGGAGATCCTGCTGTGGAGATGAATCCCCCCGCTGTACGTCGGAGCCCGACGCCCAGGAACGCCTCCCAGTCACGATGGGGGCGGTAAACTGTTGGAAGATTTACTGACGATATGCTTAAATTTTGCGAGATGTTGCATTTTTAGGTATGGCAGTACGTCATGCTTATGCGTCGAATCTACATGATAGATTGCCCCGGTGTGGTATATCCACAAGGTGATTCCGAGACACAGATCATCCTTAAGGGAGTTGTAAGTTGCACTACTGCTTCGATTTCGCTACAAATTTCAGTTCTGAATCTTTAAAATGTGTATTACAGGGCAGAATAGGGGGTTTGATTAGGTGTTTATGTGAAAAACGTTTTAACACATTCACCCCTACTGCACCCAATTTCTTCGCCACGTGTGCCCAATCATTTCTTGTATTTTCTGACCTTTAATTAATTTTTTTCTTCGTATTTTCCTAGCCATTTTATATGTTTTCCAATTTATTCGTATCATCTACGTTCTTCCATGTATTCTGCCACATTTTTGGAATTCGTCTCTTGTTTGTGATTTAAGGATTAGTGAGAGGTGGTCTGCAGTACATGCATAGTGGTTAGTTCGATCCCTCACCCCTGAGCTCACCAAGCCCTCCATCCTTCTGGGGAAGGACAATTGTTAGCAAAGTTATCAAGGAGGATAGCAGCACTGAATTCATAAAATCAGTTAGTGGGCAAAAATCGAACTTTTTGGAATTGAACAATGCTAAGGGGATTTTTCTGAGAACCGTCGTCGTTTAGCGGACCATAGGGCGCGTGTGGCGCAGTGGTCGGAGGCGCCTTGCAGTACGCATGTGGAATCGATCCCCGCGGCCGGCAGATTGGTGCCAGACTTATCTGGAAAGATAGCAGCACTGATTCGGTACATCGGTAGGCCATCGCGAGTCATTGTAAAGGCCAGATATGTATTCAGTCACTTCCAACGATGCTTATTGAAGTCGAATGCATGATTCATCCCGAGGGATTGATCAACGCCGAGAACTTTATCCCTTATGATAAATCATGGTTGTTTCATGGAATCTATGGGTATAACAACTGCCGAAATAGACTCAACATAAGCTGGAAAATACTTCCAAATGCAGACACCAATATATTTGCAATTTGGGCCGTAATAATACATAGTATTATCATTGGAAATCGTAATACGTAATCTTCTGCAACCCTGTCATATTGAAGACCCCCGAAGTCCTCTACTTATTGGGAAAATCTCTTTATTGTCAACAAACCAGAAAGTCTTCAGGCAACGAAAAATTGCTCGTAGTCCGTTCGACCAGACAGGAAATGCGGTAGCAGGGACGGAATGGGTTAACCACTAGACATTACCCTCATCACCATCGTCGCCCAGTCTTCATTCTCCGTCTCACTTTATTGAGAGTTTTTGTCAGGGAGCACAGGAGGTTTCCTCATCATGTAGAGGTTTTTTCCTCACTCTGGATGAGTATTCAATCGAGAATGAAGTCCAATTCGTCTTTCGCCGACATGGTTCAAGCCTATGAAGTTTACATTTTTTATGTGCAGATGAGTTCGATTTGTTTTCTATTAGAAGTCACAAGTCAAAATAATTGAACTGAATGGGCGCATTGAAAAAGCAGTTGTGTATTATTATTGTCATTGTTATTATTACATGATCTGTCATCAGTTCAACTTTGCGCATCCCAGTAGTTCTCGCATTTGGTTTCTTTTATTCGAATGCATCGTCCACAAAGTTCGTCTGGCATTTCGTATGTTGTTTCGGCTGGTACTTGAGGATTTTTTCTTTAAGAATGTTGCAGAATGTTGGTCAAGTGGGTAATGCTTTCAATCTTCAAGATAGCCGAACTAAGATGTTTCCACGTGGTTTGGTGGGCAGCGTTGGTGAGGGGAATCGAACCAGGAGCTTGCTGCCTGATGAACTGCATTGTTAGCCACTCGGCTATCTCACTCCTATATATTAATATATGACCCGTTTTCTAACCTGCTAAGCGGATTCCAGCACTTCTTTAAAGAGTACAAAAATATTCGTTGTTACTCGGCAAAAAGACAAATGGTGGTGTATAAAAAAGCAGTAAAATAACTAGCATATACGACCAGTTGGATACAAAAAGCAATTAGTGAATAATTAGTACATGCTGCAGAGAACAACGGACCATACGAGTCATATATGATTCACAGCGTACGGTGCGAAAAATTACCCATGGTTTCTCGAGGGTATCACTGGAGGGTAGGCGTGGTCACGAATCTCTGAACATAGGCATGACGGCGCGTAGTGAAGAGAATAGACAGCGCCGACATACTCATCCTCTGTCATTTATCACTTCGGAGATAATGGACGTTTTACCGTCATCAGCTTTCTTATCGATTTTCAAACCCGTTAAGATTACAGTGCGTGCCCAAATCTAGCTTTTAGTCACATACAATTCGATAAAAAACTTGTCACATCATTTGTCCTTTTGCGAAATGACAACGAATGTCGAGGAGCTTTGTTTTAAATACCCGTTGTAGCTAGATTTGTAGTACCCTATTCTGACGTGTTTTGCTTCAGAAAGTTTTACTTCTTTCAATTTAGCAGTTCGATGGAGCTATTATCCTTCTCTAATATCTGAGCAAAATGTATTTTCACTGAATCATTTAGAAATGGTATGCTCTAGGGTGGAGCTTTCACTTTATACAGAATACAATGGCAGGATTTGGTATCTGTCATCGCTGCACTACATCATTTTAACTGTGAAAATTTTTTTGATCATTTGAAGACCGTACACTAGAGGCAATCTTTTAGAAGAGTCGCAATTGTTGAGTTAAGAAGCCGTTTATGCAACTCTATAGTGATATCCTCCTACATTGCAGGGTAGTTAAACAAGCCAAAGTAGAGTGTGATGAATTTCGAATGACCTCACTAGGTCTGAACCTCAGTGTCCCGTATGGGTTCAAATGAATATTTGTATGAAGACTGCTCGCGTGCCGATAAAAAAGACGGGAGTTATGTGCTACTAGGGATATTTTCAGGTACGTGTTGAAAATGTCAAAGATCCAGAGAATCATGTGCAAGGTGTGCTTGACTGCGTTAAAGCTGATCATTTGAAGAAACATTACGGAATTGAGGAGTGGAAGGATGTAGAAGACTTCATGACAAAAATCGCAACAAAACAGGGTCGCCTTCTCAAGGTTGATTAGAGAAAAGTCACATTTTATTTTTATTTTTTTCATTGCCATGTTTGTCCAGTGTTTTCATCAAAATAACAACTTTTCAGGGCGGTGAACCGGATGTCACCGCGATTGCAAAGTGCGTCCTAAATGACTTCCAACGTGGGAAACTACCGTATTTTGTTGTTCCACCTGGCTGTGAAGAAACCGCTAATAAGGAGCATGATCAGGTTGGCTCTTCATCCTTTCTATATAAATTTTACGCCGCTTCCTAATTTCCTATAACCCTATAATCCGCTTGCGGAACTTTTTTCATCGGATTTTAACACCTGTCGCGTAGTACGAGTCATACACAAGTCCTTCCTGCCGAAAATTACTTGCGCTTTCAAACATTAAACGAACATGCCCAAGCTCCTACTCAGGTACTTAGATTAGTCGTTTCTACAAGTCATGTGGTTCCCAGAACTTCTATTGCTTTTATTTTTTTACAACAATCATCCATGAAGGTGATCATACGAGAGCGTACTTTCAGCTCCGGTTTGAGGATTTGAAAAATTGATTCCAGATGTCAATATAATACAGCTTTGCAGCTGTAGCACACATCGGCCCATCTCATTGGTCTAGGTCGCGGTCGTTGATTCTGTGAAGATCCACTGTACTACTATTTTCGTCCATTTTTTATTTCATGAGCGCTCCATCAACGTTATTTCTTGAAACATATTCCCCTTGCATCTCGAAGGCAGGTTAGTCTTCGAATATGTGGACTACGAAAATCGCTCTAGTGTTGAACGTGCTAGAGCATCTTCAGAAGACGTCGCTCGAGTGCTTTGTGTATAGTGCGCAGCTTCGTTATGCCTCAAGTCTCAGCCTACGTTTCTGTTGCGTAGCTCAGAACTTCTGCGGTGAGGAGATGGTAGTATAGGTTGGAATTAGTAAGCTAACTAGTGGCTTCGATTAGAGGCCGTAGAGCGGCCAGTGCTATTAATTATCTTCTAGTGGACTTTTCTTCCATGTAGTTGTCCGTGTTCATAGAGTATACCAGGTATGCGTAGGATGTGGTCTCAGTTGGTGAGCCATCCAGGATGATTTGTCTTCTTTTACAACAGACGTTCTTCATCACACCTCATAAAGGATAAAAGGATAAAGCTGTCGCCGTTGGTTAATCTCTAAGGGAAGCGTTATGCATTTGATTTCATCATGCATCATTTGGAGGTGATTGGATGCATATCTGGCCTTTACAATGACTCGCGGTGGCATACCGATGTATCGAGCCAGTGCTGCTGTACTCCCAGACAAGTCTGATACCACCTCGCCGACCTCGAGAGATGGAAAGCTTAGTGAGTCTGGGGCACTGGGATCGATCCCATGCGTACTGCAGGGTGTCTCCGACCACTGCGCCACGCGCGCCCTTATATCAGTTCATAGTGAACTTTAATGATGGAAATGGAGACTACTGGAATCTGCACATGCTTAAAAACCGCATAGCTTTTTTTTTATTATTCAGCGATTAAATTTCGATGTTTTAGAGCTCAGAAAACCTAAATGTCCGCCTGCTTTTTTTTCTTCAAGACTTGTGTTACCAAGATCGATTCAATTAGAGACTTAGGTTTCCTTAGAACAAAAACTTGATTGTTTCCTCTACTGGATCGCCTACGGTTTCCCTTGCTCAAGCCAAGAATTAGAAAATTATACGTCTTTTTTTTTCCAAAACAGTCTTGAGTAGTACTGCAATTTTTTGTTTGTTATACTGTAGTTCTTTGAAAGCAACTCAAGTTTAGTTCGTGTTCTGATGAAAATGTGATTGAATTCTTCATTACTTGTTTTTTTAGGCTCCAATGAACGAAACTTGTGCTGACCAAGACGAGTCTGTGATTGGTACAAGTAGTGAACTTGGCGATAATGGTAGTGAAACTAATTCAACGTGTGTAGATAGTGCTAATTATGATGAAGCCATGGGTGAGGTGCGGATCTTTTTTTTCCTGCTTAGACATTTTGCTATAAAAGTGCCACATGTTTACTTAGACAGGTGCAGACCACGTTCTAAAAAGAGTGGAGCAGCCTTAAACAGAAAAATCTACTTGACCCGTGTCTTCTTAATTTGGCCAGGTGTTTTTTCCATGGTGTCTCGAGAAAGCCTTCTCGAGCGTATCCAGTTCGCTATCATTGTCCCCTCCCCACACCTTTTTTTTCGATCGAAAGGAAATTTTCTTTATTGCAACTAGATCTCAAGGAACGACGGTGACTTCTTGTTAGAAACGTAGAATGTTTTTAACATGGGCAAGCTTCACACAAGATGAAGCCAATGTATTCACCTGTTCACCTTTTTGTCAGAAATGGTTACCATTTTTTGATCGCGCTTCGGCTATCCCTATAATTTTTTTCACTAATTTAAAGAATCCCTTTTTTTCTGGAAGTTCTGCTCATGTATGTAATATCGGTTATCCCTCATTTTCCATCAGAAAAATCTGTGCAGGAGTTCCTGAAAATTTTGTGAACTCCCTGAATTTATGGATAATACTCTATCATGGCAGGACGATGATTTGACTGACGTCGGCTCGCTTTGTTCTGGGCTTTCCGATTTGTCTGGAGTTAGCGATTTAGAGGAGGATTTCGAGACTGTTCATTCCGATAACGAATCAGAGGTTAGTTATAATCCACCTCCATTCTCTAGGTAATTCTGCAACGCGAATTTGTTTTTTTATCTGCTGTCTTTATTTAAGAAGCAGACACATCGAAGAAAAGAGAAACTAGAAAAGCGATCGAGAGGTGTTCGAGCGGGAAAAAAACAGCGAAAAGGACAATTAGGCAGGCAGTCAGGTATCGAGGCGGAGACGACACCGGGTACATCCACTGTCGTCGAGTTTTCATCCAGAAAATCACACGCTAAGAAGAACATGTGGCGAAAGAAGTTACAGAAAAAACGTTGGGTGAAGCATCAGCAATAGCCATGTTTTGTCCTCTCCTTATTTGTAAAATGGGTTTCCAAATAAAACCCTTTTTCCTGTTTAAGCTACTGTATGCCATTTGTTTGTTAAACGTTTGATTTGTTGCAATGCCTTGTTGTTTACTTCGTTTTCTTGTTGATTGCTGATGTAATTCTATGTTTGGAGAGGTCTATGTTGTTTCCAGTAAATAAACATCCTCATTTGGTGGTTTAACTCGAAGGTTTCAGGTCCATGTGTCCATTCCTCATGTAAGTAGTTGCTTCTTAATATTTTTTCCAGTTTTATCAGGTACGTTGACCAGGAATATTGTTATGGATGACGCAGCTACTGCTTGTGAAGGTATGCACTGCATTCAGTGTTGTTCTGCCAAATCTGGGTACTCTTCTACTGTCTAATCTCGGGTTTTTTTTCTTCTTGTTATCTTCCCCCTGTCTTTTTTTAATATCCAACGGTTTTAATAAGATTCGGAAAGGAAATTGATCAATTATTTTTTTGTAAAGAGAAGTTTCCCTCCCAACGGTTTACCGCCCCATCGTGGTTAGGAGGTGTTTCTGGGTATTGGGCTGCAATGTACAGCGGTGGGATTCATCCCCCTGGCAGGGTGTCATAAGCTGAGAACGAGTCCGGCGTTTTCTTCAGGAAGCCCAGCTAAGAGTAAACCAATACCAGGATCCGCCATTGTCCTGGTTTCGAACTAGTCGCATGGTGCTAAATCTCCCTCTGGTCCACTAGGGTGGCGACTGTCTGTGGTGGTCATGACTTGGGACAGAGTTTGGCCTGGCTGACCTCGGGACTTCAGGGAACCATAGCTGTTAAATCAGTAGAACTCCAAAAAAGTGGAATGTATGTTGAGGCCTGGACAACCAGTGAAGACGGGCCATCCAACTATACATGTAATTAGGTAAAGGGAAGACTTCTTAGTGGTTGTGTTGAAATGTTGACATCATATCCTTCTAGTATTTGTTGGCGTAATTGTTGCGAAATTTCGCAATGATGAAGTGTCATTTGGTCCTGTCATTTTCCATACACAGGAATTGTCCCTTCTAACACATCGTGCCAGAAAAGTCGATTAACATAGGAATTAACTTTATTGTTTTAGATCTGAAGTTTTTTGAAAGACGATTAACAGAGGTGATATCACACATGGGTCCACGGTGTACTCGGTGGAGAAGTATGTTCCTCTCAATTTTGTGCATTTTCTCACTTAAAGCTCCAAGAGGGTTTAGCGCCTTGGGTTCAATTCGCAGCAGAAAGTAATTGTGTCATCTAAATTTAAAGAAATGTAACGTGGTATATAGCAAACTTTATAAATTGGAATAAGGACAGTCTAAAAATCTGTTCCAACTAGCCGCAAGTATTTTATTCAATCTGGGTAAAATTCTGATTTCCCGATGTACCGTGAGCGCCTTTTTGTCTTTGTTTTATCAGGGTAAAGTCTATTCCTTATGTATGTGGACTTCACAATTCCTTTAATATCTACATTTTCAAAACAATTTTTATTCTGACTTTTTGCATGGGTTATTTACTGCTTCTTGCTTTATTTAACGAAGACCAAAAGTCTATAAGTAGAAGCACTTTCGTAATTCTAAAGGTATTTTATTGAGTGGGTACGAGAGGAGTTACTCAAGGAATTCGCTTCACTTCTTTGAATAAATGGCGTAAAGTGAAACTCTTTTTCACCATTGATGGACCTAGCGGGGTGGCTAGTGATGCAATGTAGACAAGAAAGCAAGGTACTAATACGACACCCCCCTATCCCACCCACACCACACCACACCACACCATCCCATCCCATCCATCTTCACCCCCAACCATAACGTTCTTACATCCATGTGAGAACGCGTTAGCTCGGCTATCTCGAAGATTGCAAGAAGAGTTGACCAGCATTCTACGATATTTGTATAGAAGACATAATCCTCAAGCAGCTGTTGAAGACCACTGTGGACGATGAGTGCGACGAAGACGAGCCGAGATTGCAAGAGGAGCTGGGATCCCAAAGAAGCTGTGATGACGGATCATGTAAATAAATAATAATATTCTAGGAAATCGGCGAGAAAGGTTTGCGGCGCAATGCTCATTAATCTGCCGATAGCGTATTACAGCGTTATAAAAAGGATAAAGCTCTCGGCGTTGATCAATCCATAAGGGATGCGCCATGTATTCGACCTCATTAAGCATCGTTTCGAGGTGACTGAATGCATATCTGGCCCTTTACAATGATCCGCGGTGGCCTACCATCGAGCCAGTGCTGCTATCCTCCCAGACAAGTCTGGTACCAATTTACCGACCCCAGAGTGGTGGAAAGCTTGGTGAGCCTTGGACGCGGGCATCGATCTCTTGTGTATTGCAGGGTGCCTCCGAGCACTGCGTTATATAGCTGCACAAATATAGCCTCCAGTTTCAGTTGTTTTACTCAGTCGTTCTACTGTCCGCTTGAAAATATTCGTAATGTAATAGAACCATTAGTCGTTTTTTGCACTATCCATTGCTTTCTTTATCCATTACATTACACGCTTCTCGACCTTTGAATTTGGATTTTCATCAATGCGTACTTGAGTCTAATGAAAAGAAAAAACAGCTAGAAAGAGTAAGTAATATTTGGATCCTCCTGACGGTTTACACCTTCATCGTGGCTGGGAGGTGTTCCTGTGTGTCGGGCTGCGATGTACAGCGGGAGGATTCATCTCCTGGCAGGGTCTCCCAAGCTGAAAAAGAGTCGGGCGTTTCCATCAAGAAGCCCTGCTAACAGTAAACAAGTGCCGGGATCCGTCACCGTCCTGCTACCACACAGTTCGCGTGGTGGCAAATCTTCCTCTGATCCACAAGCGCAGCGACCGCCTGTGGTGGTGGCGACTTGGGGCAAACTTTCGCCTGGCTGACATCAGGGCTCCATGGAAACAGAATGGCTAAACCAGAAAAACTCCTAAAAAAATGAAGATTATGCTGGAGCCCGCACAACCAGTGAGAATGGGCCATCCAAGTATTCAAGTAAGATATTTGGGACACTGAAATCGTCATCGCACAAATACGTAGTGCAGTCTCGTCCCGTATTTAGAATGGCTGTTGATGAGAATTAGTTCTTTTTAGTAAATTAATTTAACATGTATCACTTTGTTCACTGAGTGAGGAATTCTTAGCGAAAGAGCTTGTTAACTATGGACGATTACTTATTTCCACATGAACTCTGTCGTTTGTAATAATGCGTTACAAACTAGTCTATATTTATTTAATCGTATTTTTCTGGTGCTAAAATTGAACAAATTCCGAATTGCTCAATGGTAAGTTGGTTGAATAATTCCACTCGTTGTCTCTTAGTTATCTTGAAAACAATTTCTTTACACGACCCGTGTTAACATCGGTTCGGATCGCAACATCTGTGCCGATCTCAACACTTCTTGCTTTCGATTGACTTTTCTGGCATCCATCATCTACGAAAATCTTCGAGGTTTTTGCATGTGGATTAGGATGCTGGCTGGGAATACTGCATCTTCGTTATGAACGTCGTTATATGCAGATCGAGGCGATTCTTCAGGTATTGTTGTCGATAGCCATATTAGAGCGCTCCCTAAGAGATAGAGGCTTGATGAGCACGAAGCATCATCGAGCTGGTGAACGGCATCACTACTTCAGCGCTACCCATTACCTATCTTCTAAACAGTTTCTTTATATTGAGTGTTCATATTGTATCAGTGCGAGGAATATCTAGGTTTTCAAAAACGATGATCTGGCTTCATCTAGTTCAGGAGTTATGCAGTAGGTCATTCCATTCGAGAGGGCTATTTTGTAGTCGCTTACGGATAATTTTGTACGATCAATCGTCATTCAGAGGAATATTTAGTAGTTGACATACATCTCCCACATGGTTGCAGTTGTATGGGAGATGTTCACATTTATATCCCCTTTGTAAATTGCGTTTAAATGTTTCGCGGTTCAATACAAACTTACTCTACGACCTTATACTTTTCACTTTATGCCATAAATTGAATTTTCAGTTGTATTATTGTTGATATCTTTATCGGCTGTGTTGACATCGTACAACTGGATTGCGGATCCTACCTTACGTTCGGTGCATTCTCTTCACATTTATTCTGGTAATTTTTGAATATGCAAATAAATACTGTATATTTTTTCAAATCTAGGTGTCGCTATGGGAGTCTCTTCAAAGTCATCCAGTGTTTAGCGTGAGCGTGCCGCTGTTGTTCATTCTTTTCACTGCATTCGGTATTCATAGAAGGGTGGTCGAACCGTCGATGTAAGTCAGAATTTGGTACTTCTTGCAAGTCATCGAAGGGACAACAATAGGGTTCTCCATCATATATAGTAGCTTCTTCCTGAGCATATACCACCCAGTGGTTAAGGCTGTTGGGGGTTCTCTTTGATTTCTCTCATTTGAGAAGGATTTGACCTTTTTTAGCAGGACTCTGACTTCTTAAAACAGCTGCCTTTGAGCTTACCGAAGATTTCTGAAAAGTAGTCTTTTAGTGTGGGTTGGTTCATATATACATATACTATATATATTTTATATATATATATATACATATAGAAGAAGATAAAACTCTTGGCATTGATCAATCCCTGAGTGATGCGCCATGTATTCGGCTTCATTAATCATCGTTCGTTAGAGGTGACTGATAGTAGTCCTGTTGATCGTCGAGTGACTCGAGCGACCGTCAGTAAACCATCCATTTTTATCTGTCGCCTGCAAGCGTAGCACAATTGGTTCTGCTTGCTCTACGGAGTCGTTGAGCATCATGCCTTTCTCCTAGGGTTTTCGTGAAGAACTCTTACCATGAGGTCGGTGGTCTTCCTGCACTGCGTTTGACATCCAGAGGAATCCAGTCACTAACGGCTCCTGTTCATCGCTTATCGTACACACACATTACGTGTCCGGCCCATCTTATCTTCGACTGTTTGGGGTACAGAACGGCATCCTTGATTTTTGGTCGTTGACGCAGGTCAGAACTTCGGATCCCATCCCTCACTTGTATGATAAGGGCCACTCCAAGCATCGCCCTTTCGACTGCGTGTTCAATAACATTGAGTGGTCTTACATCCTCCCTGCGCGGCGACCAGGTTCCTATCCCATACGTTAAGGCAGGAAGCACCGTTGAGTCCAAAAGGTAGACATGGATGTTCTTTGTTCTCTTCACTGCACCGTCGATGCTCTTGAAAGCTCCCCAGCCGCTCATTTTCCTCCGCTCAACTTTAGACCTAAGTAAGTTCATCATGTTGATTTCCCCACCTAGATAGACGTAATTGGAGCATTCGAAGATATACGTTCGGTTGAGCGTGAATGGGGTACACGCAACCAATCCGTTGCTCACGAATATCCTTTTTGTGAGATTTCGTCGAAAGCTGATTTTTCCAGAGGCTTCATTAAAATGGGCAAGCATTCGTTCCGCTTGATTAATGTTTGGTGTTATAATAACGATGCCATCAACAAAGCGAAGAGGGTGTTATTACCGACCATCGATTTTCACTCAAATCTTATCCCATTCCAATGTTTGTGTGATGTTCTTGATGGTGGCAGTGAATAATTTTGGCGAAATGGTATCGCCTTACCCAACCGCTCTTCTGACGTTGATCTTAAGATCATTGTAAAATGGTGATATCTTGGTTGTGAAATTTTGCTACAGCTCATTAAGAATCTTCCTATACTGAGTAGAAACTCTCTGTCAAAGGCTTACATGACTGCTATCTCATTTGTGTCAAAGGCATTCTTTAAATCGATGAAAGTGAGACAGAGCGGTTGTGCATTGTAGGTACAGATCGTCACCTTAGTCCTTTGCGATTTGAGCACCTTAGAACGGTCCTGAGGTTCTAGCAGCCTCTCCGTACTCGTTCTACTCAACGCTGCCGAATCGGGTGCTCTTTCGGCGTCAGGGGAATGATGCCCGTTTCTTTTACTTCGTTTAGCTTTCTGCTACCCGCGTATAGCTTGCTGAGTTCTGAACGTGGGAGCTAGGTATAGTCACGAGCAGCTCGGCAGTCTCCCCCAGAGTGGACACGGAGCTTGTTTGTCGGAGGCGACTCCTTACTGCCTCCCATATACTTCCCTGTCACTTTAATGCAGGCTTTCGACCGAATTGACTTGTAGAATACAATCCGCATAAACGAAAACACACTCACGCACGCGTACGTTAATACGCCTCGTAAATACAGAGAGTATGTGCCAAATCGGCGATGCAGAAACAGCGGGTCCATACCCTGGATCCACCTACGTCTCGGGGAAGCAAAGGTCGCTTTTGGTCAGCGGCTAACCCCTTATCCGTCCCCTGGGGACGCGCCATGTAGCCTTGCGACTAACCGGCTCGAGAACCCTCACTCCGAGGATAGATATGTTCATGTACACACATATATATATATATATATATATATATATATATATATATATATATATATATATATATATATATATATATAAGAGCGATAGCGCAATTTCTGTTCTGTAAGCCTCTGTAAGCTCCCCCACTTTCCCAACTCTTCAATTGCTACAGTTGATCGAAAATTATATGCATTTATTGGCAAACCATCAAAGTGACAAATAGGTCTTGAATGTGTACTGGGGTGGTTTTTTAGAATATTTTCTATAATCTCCCCCTCAGTAAACACGCTCATTCATTTATAATTCAAGAAGTCTCAGATCAGTGTTCGCTCATCCAAGTTTCACAAACTTCTTTTCTTTCCAATTTACTCCTAGATTTTCATATTGATGTCCTAAATTTCGGCTTAGTGTACCATCCTATGAAAAGTGTTTTCTTCAGTTTGATTTCATATTTTGATTCATCTCTTACCGTTTTCTCGGAAACATCTAGACAAAAACTGCTGATCTGTTATGGTAAGTGCTAAACTCATGGTATTTTGTTGGTTTAAAGAGAGAAAATTCTTTAGAATCGCACGAAGGTGTCGCGAATCGTTGTCGTATTTCAGCCTTAGCTGTGATGACGTAAGTTTTCTGTTGACGTTCTGCAAATACTAATATAGTAATGTTTTTTTAACTTCCATTTTTTGCACGTTCTTTTTTCGCGGCAAGGTGCGATGTGGAATGCAACCGTAGGATTGCTGAGGTAAAACACAATTGTTTTGTACATATTTCTGCATCGCTATGGTTGCATTTACATTGTAGCCCACAGATGTATTAGGTTGTAACATATGAAATGTCTGATCTCAAATGTAAACTTTAAATAAGCATAATTTTTTTCATACCAATTTTTATCGATCGAAATGAGCACCGTTAGAATCATTACATTTTTTCCAATGAGAGACAAGTTTGCTGACTCCATTAATTTAAAAATTGTCGGTTCTAGTGTTGACGAATTCATTAAAGGCGTTTTCAATGGTTGTTTGGTGACTGAAGACTTTTTCTGTCAGAAAGTAGTCCAGATGCTTAAAAAAAAATTAAAATCCGTTTTCGACAAATCTGGCGAGTAAGGCGGATGTGGTAAAGTTTCGTAGTGGATTTCATTCAGCTTTCTTAATGTCATTTGGGAAACCTGCGGTCTTGCGTTTTGCGTTGTCATGAAGCAGTATTGGTCCTTTTCTATTGACCAATGCCGGCTGCTTGACGCTTAGTTATTGATGCATTTCTTCGATTTCAGCACTAAGAATTTGTGATGAATTATACCGGCCAATGACCACCAAAGGGAAACTGTTGTCTTCTGTGGATGCTTACTCGATTTAGGCATGTGTAGCGGGTGCTCATCGGAGTCTAGCCATCGTGCACAAAGGCAACGATTATCGTGCAGTATCTAACTTTCATCGCAAGTTATAATGCGATTCAAAATGGATCTCCATCGTTGCGAATCAACAGCGAACTGAAAATTTCCTGACGTTGAGTTTTTTGCTTTTCGTTGAATTGGTGTGGAACCCATTTGTCCTTTTTTTCAATTTTACCAATCAACTGTAAGTGACGTTAAGTGGTCATAGCACTGATTCCAAACACTGTCGCAAGTTCTCGGACTGTTTGACGTGGATTTGACTCGACTAGAGTTGGAAGTGCCTCATCGTTTACCGTAATTTCTGGTCCGCCACGCTCGTCATCAGCAGGACTATTGTCCTCGGACTCAAACTTTGTGTACTAACGACGAATAGTGGGTTTGTTAACAAGGTGTCTTCTAACGTGGCATTGATATTCCGAGCTCCTGCAGTGGCGTTATGTCCACTCTTCCACACTTACAAAAAGAACACGAATATCACGTTGGTTCATGCTGAAGTTAAACCCTGTAAAAAATGTTAAAATAATAAATCTTGGGAAAAACCAATACTTAGGAAGAGCAGAATTTGCGTTTCTTTAAAAAAGTTAAACAGAAAATAAATGAAGTCGGACATTTCATGTGTTACAACCTAATAGTAGTTATATAGCGTTTTTTTTTTTTGAAAATTCTACGAATGTTGCAGACTTTCCGAAGGCATTTTCACTGACAGCTTGCTCGTCAAGTAATTTTCTCAGGAATTGGTTGTTTACATACATGGAAAACGTGCTAATAGATTTGGTGAGAAGTCGGGATGTGTTTTAGAAAAGCCTAATCCTATTTTTCGTGGTCCATTCTTCAGGCAGAAGGTAATGTAGCGGATGACACCATCTACAAAGTGCGGAGAATTACATAAGTACTTATATGACCCGCCCTTAACTCTCGTGTGCTTCACAGGACTTTTCCTGTTCTATTCATTGTATTACAGCCATCACCCATAAAGTGGTCAGCTTTGGGTGTGTGTCCGAATTTGAGGTCGCCAGCTTCGGTTCCCATTGATAACATGAATGTTTCTTGGACATGAGTCTCCAGAAACCTAGGCTATTCTGTCCCTCTAGGACATTACTGTAGTCACAGTCAGTTGTCCCGCCAAAGATCGGGGAATGGATTTATTCCTTGTGAGTCATATTCATCTAGGACCACAGGGATTCTTGTTCCTGTAACGATTCCTTAAGCTAGTCACCCGACTGCTCGATGATGATGAGAGAAACCGAATTCGAATGCGAAACAGTGTTCGTAATTTTCTCTAACCATCGAGCAAATCGTCAGTTCTCGTACAGACCCGATATTTCATCACATTTCGCATTATGCAAGGGAACTACGGAACATATTTCATTAGGCTGATCCACTTCTTTTACCTCCAGTTCATGCGACAGCAGTTCGTCGAGTTTGTCTTTCTAAATTGGTTGGTGACATCCGACACTCTAGTTTCAGTTGCACCCTATTTTCGCAAATAATCGAATCGTTATTATTGAACTTGGTTCAGTTAACACCAAGAATTCATCATCAATGGCTTTCATATGTTTCTCGGAAGTTTTGAGGCCTTCCATCCACCATAGCCTCTTAGTTTTCTAGCCAAATACGGTGTTAATTTTTTAAGCACTTCATATGACTTTATATCCAGGGTTGGTTTGTACAAAGTGTAGCTCGGTTTTCTTTTCATTATGTGGATTACGTTCAATATCAAATCCGGTACTGTTTTTAGAAAACCTTATAGCACCGTTCATCAAATTCTTCTTCCAATTTTTTTTTGACACATTTGGTTTTTTTTTTCCTTGCAAAATCATTTGAGGTTATGGAACTCGGAAGTTTCTAAGTATGAAAAAAGCGAATTTGGAAACACAAGGTTTTAGTTTCTGATTCTCCTCAGTTTTCATAGATTTTATTTAATTTTCGTACTGTTGGATCCAAACGCGTTTTCTATGCCTTGTACAAGAAGACAAGAGGTTCTTAGGTTAAGTGCAAAATTATTATGATCCTGCAACTGTAAGTACCTTTTCAGAATGGAAAGCTGATTGTGAAACCGACTGTTCGAATGTCGTCACCGTGAGATTGTGATCTCGATTCCAAGGTTTTCGGAGGAAACTTCGTTCTTGAAGTGAAAATTGTTGTATCCAGAAAACGTTTGGTGTACTAGTTCTGGTGTATTCGACGTATTTACGTTGTGTAGATATACTGCTTTCATCTACTCTGTGATTCATAAAGCTTTTTCTAAGCTTTGTTTCATGCGAGCACAACTGTTTATTCGGTGGTCTACTTAATAAGCTATGTTTCGTACATGAACAGGTTAACGACCATATCACCGACCCGAAATCGGGTCACGTCTGTTCAGTATTTCACAAGGGTTTTTCTGCCCACTTTTTGTTCTATCGACAGATTTTCGATCAGCCTTCGATTTTTTGGCGTTTAGTCCTTTGAGCTTTTAACGATAGCCTTTTTGTCCTGCCTCCTCGATGTCAGCGATGGTCGTCAATTTGTTGATTCGTATGACTGGATTTCTTAGCGGAAATCCTGCCAATTTGTTTTTCTAAGTTTTGACAACTCTTTTATGTCTCTGGTTTGCCCGCTGTTATTCGTTTGTCTCCTTCTTCTTGTTTGTTTTGCATTTCTCATAAGTATGGAAGTTAGATATCGAATTTACTTGGTGAAATGGGTAGTTCATCAATGAATTAATGAAATTAAACCTGTATTGTATCTGTAACTTGACATGGATTTCCCATCGTATCTTTTCAATAGGTATTCTTCTGGATATTTGGTGAATTCCTATAAATATATCACGTGGCGTGTGGCGGTGGAATCAATCTCCGCACCCTTAGCCCACCAAGCCTTACATCCCTCCAGGATCCGCAAATTGGTACCAGACTTGTCTGGGAGAATAGCAGCACTGGCTCGATATATCGGTAGGCCTTCGCGAGTCATTGTAAAGGTCAGATATGCATTCAATCACCTCCAGCGATACTTAATGAAGTCGAATACATGGCGCATCCTTCAGGGATTGATCAACGCCGAGAGCTTTGTCGTTGTATTAAAACGTTATCTTATGTCCACTTCGTATTAAAACGGAGAAATCTGATGTCACGGTTTCCTGTCGTATTGAGTCGAAGTTTGCTTCAGATCTTCTTCAGAACATTCTCAGGATTCAGTAATTCTCTTTCAGGGTCTAGTGGCAATGATGATGGTTGTCGATGCCACGGGATTGGCGCTCGTACCATGGGATCGACTGACCGTCCTCATCATTTTGGGCGTTACATGGTTTTTTAAGTTCTTCATTGTCGGTAAGTGAGGCGACAGCGAAACTAAATAATGCGAAAAGTGATTACTGGAATGTTCTTTCTATGGCCCTTCGGTGAGACGTTGAAGTTAGTGAAAAGTCGACGACAAGTCGGTAGTCTGAATGGGTATGACTTGCGTAGATGTTAGCCATATACGGCGTATTTATTGATTGGAAGTACTAAATGTAATACCGTTGTTTGATACCATATACCCATATAGTACGGTATTGTAGGTCCCTTTGATCCCAAGAAGTTTGAGAGATGCCGGAATTTCGCTGTTGTTTTCTTTGTGGAATAACCTTTTGTAGAGGATAAGATTTTGCAAACAGTGATCGGACTTCACAAGTTGGACTGAATATATTCCGTGAACAGCATTTAGCACTTATCATTACTTTTCGAGGAGTTTTAATTTAATAAATATGTGATGGTTTGCTTACTGCATGCATTTTTTTCTATCGGTGTGCTTTGCCATTGCTATCAAAGCTTTTCTTTTCAGTTTATCTTGGTATTTCACTCGTTCGTTCATTCATCCATTCATTCATTCGTCCATTCATTCATCCATTCATTCATTCATCCATTCATTCATCCATTCATTCATTCATCCATTCATTCATTCTCTTTTTTCAAAGCGATCATATAAATCAACACTCAAGTTTTTATTTCAATTTTGTGACGCTCAATTACTGCTTGCGTTTTTTGTTAGAGTTTCTTGCCCATTCTTTTTCTGTTTTATCTAGACCTGTTCTTGCTTTTCGTCCATGCAAGTGTTTTTTTATCGATCGGACGATGGTGTACGAAACATTGTGATGTTTCTCTTATGCTGCTTGTAGTTCGTTCGAACGCATTCGAACCAAAGCAATTGGCGTCAACGTTCAACCTTGTTGGTCATGCTCATCGTGCGCTTCTTCGTAGTATGTGAGTTTCTCACTTCTTTTCCCTCCTCTTCTTCATCTTCATCATCACCATCATCTTCTTCTTCTCGCTCTTTCTCTTCCTACTTCTCCTCCTCTTTCTCTTCCTCTTCCTCTTTCTCTTCCTCTTCCTTATCTCTCTCTCTGTGGTTGTGGTTTTCACATAATTAATCTTAACTTGATAACGGATGTCCACTACACTTCTACAACAGCCGAGTTTTATTACACATTGCTATCGAGGCCTATTGATTTTTTTTTGTTTTAAATTTCTACCTCCTATGTACCATGAGTCATTTGTTCTGTTTTTTGACGTTTTTCCTTTCCTTAGTCTATCTTGTGATGAATTTCCTTTATCCTACTTCAGTTCGGTGAGTTTCATAGCTTCAATGGTTTACGATCTCGAGTCCGATCACTTGAGCGAATTTCACAGAGATCCGCACATTTGAAGTCAGTCAAGAGATTTTGAACTCGCGTTGTTGCATAGGATTTCTTTCGTTTGTAAAAAATTCGTTTCATTTCATCTTCGTTATCGCCAGTGGAGGTTACTTTACATTTTTATGGTGGCATTTGCGAGTTATATTTGTTTTTCATGGCGCTTTTGTTTGCGACTGCGACCGACCATTGTGACCAGATCAATGTCTGCACGTCATGCAAATGCTGTTGAGAGGGTGTAGGTCGTTTTGCTGTAGCTGTCTTCATGTCTGCTGAATGTGGTAGTGGACGGTTCGTATTGGAAAATCCTTTATGGGGGGTGTGTGTCCTCCGTTGGGCTTCAAGAGTTCAGGTGATTTGTTGGTAGTTCTCATGACTATGGACCTATTTAAGACAGCCCACTAGAATAACGCGCAATGCGGGGTCTGCTGAGGTATGGATCCGTCATCGTAGATTATTTACTCAGTTGTCGGCTGTGTTGTTTCTTGCTCTATGAACGGCTGTTCCTTCAGTTCCTTCACTAATTTCATCGAATGTACAAGGTGGCCTAAGATTTCGTCGATATAGTCAGAACCGTCCGTCTCGATCTGTTCATCGCACGACCTTCTTGAACTAGATTTTCCATGCGATTTATTTGCAGTGCTGCTTTGCCACGCCTCGTTTTGCTTTTTAAAAATCTACGTCATCGCTTTTCAGAGGTGATGACTATGCGCAAAATGAAGGTCTGTGGGCTTTTTTTCACCAATGGGTATCTATTTTTGGGTCTGTTAAGCTAATTTGTTGCTCACTACAGAATGACGATAAGCAGTTCTGATGAAATGGCTATTGGGATGGCAAGAAGACCAAAACATCTAGACTACTTTTATGAAGAATTCATATTGGCAGTGAACTGTAGTCCCAATTGTAGGGTGGGTCCATTGCTCCAAACTTGGGATCACGTGTACTCGTGGAGTACTTTTACTATTCAAAGAAAGGACAGAAGGCTGTTGATACTACGACGGACTACCATCTTGCAAACGACTTTGGATGGCTAAATGGGCAGATTGCTTTTAGGAATCTGGCTCACTGAAATGCTCCCTTTCCTACATTATTGAACGTCCTTCATGTGAAAGAAAAAAACTAATCTTCTTGACGATCTTGTAGGCCACAATCATCAACGATGTTGACTGTTGGTTCTTGGGTGTTTAATCGCGACTTACAGCAGGAGATCTGCATCTCTATCCCTATTTTCGAAGCTCATAGGAAGTTCGACGTTTCCAGACATAGCATCCCAACAACCTAGTCCCTAGCTGTCAAGTAGTTAAAAAGGATAAACGATAAAGCTCTCGGCATTGACTAATTGCTGAGGGATTCGCCTTGCATTCGACTTCATTAAATATCGTTGGAGGTTATTGAATGCATATCTGGCCTTTACAATGACTCGAGGTGGGCTACCAATGTATCGAGCCAGTGCTGCTATCCTCCCAGACAAGTCTGGTACCAATTTGCCGACCCCAGAGGGATGGAAGGCTTGGTGGGCCGTGGGCGCGGCGATCGATTCTACGTGTGTGTTGCAGTGGCGCCTCCGACCACTGCGCCACACGCGCCACATTTGCTCGGTACTATGACAAAAAACTCTATGAATGGTACTAGACATTGCTTATCGCCAAAAAAATGACACTGTTATGGAAAAGGAAGAATCCTTTAAATTGACACGGCAAATAGCCGTTTTCAATGGGTACGAAACGTTGACTCCTCGTTTAGAGAAGAAGCCGTGCCTCCAAAGATATGCCCAGCGAGAATAAGGTGTCTTTTCTTCTGCCGTTTATTTCCAACGAAATAAGTGCACCTATGAAACATCTCTTAAACGATTTAAAGAATTTGGCAGCAATGAATGAAATGGTACCGAGCACTCTCAGACCGCAGCTACTTCATAACCGTCTGTGCACAACTCAAAATTGCATAATTGGCCCCAGCGCTAGAGAAGGTGATTGCATGAGTTCAGGTGCGGTGTACGTGATCCGTTATATCGCGCTCAGGGCGAATATATTAGAAAAAGCAGGTGGACCACACTATGTCCGTTTAAAAGAACACCTGGACGGCAAACGTACAGCTGAACAAGCACTCCAATAGGCGCGTAGAGGACGCGAAGATATAACGGAGAGGATTTTGGAGTGGAGGCCACCATCTTTGCACAGGAATCTAAAACTTCAGCTCGCGAATTCTTCGGAGCATTCTGCGCAAATTCAAAGAATCCGAGAGTGAACCGCAGGGAAGAATGCCTCAATATCACGCCGGATCCCACACAGCAACTGAGACTGATATTTCAACGTAAGAGTGGCCCATTACTCTTCCGCGTGAGCTTTACACCGTTTATCCTCACATGGAATATTCACTGGAAGATGCATAGGGAGTTGTGAATGGGTAAAGAATCTATTTTATCTCTAATACGATTGAAAATACAACACCAACACCGTCAGTACTATTAACCTGCTGTATAAAAGAGCGTTGCCGATTGAAACTAATTCATTCGGACATGCTCTAGTGGATTCGATTCAATGGGATCACGAAGACCTGCATTGGAAAAAAGGAACAACTGCGCACTGACGACGGACTTTCTATTAGCCTTGGCATTGATCAAATAGTTCTTTATATTCTTGTTGGGCAAACGCGACGTGTTGTTTTATTTTTTGTTCAGGAACAGGCTGACGTTTCGGCGAATTTCGCCTTCCGCAGAGACTGGAAAGGTGGTCAAGTTGACCGTAATTTACACACCCAAACACTTCCATAACCAAACAGAGGAGATGCTAAACCAAGATTTCAATCACATTGAACACATAATTCATAATTGAAATACCACCGTGCACTCCAAAAAGCCAACTAGTTCGCAACGGCCTGTATGACCGTCTATGTGCAACGCAAAACTGCATAAGCGTGCGGAGACGAATATGTTGGCGAAACGAGTAGACTACTATGCATCGGTATAAAAGAACACCAAGTTAGTAATATACCAAGTACCCCACCAGGCACACATAGATCACAGAGACATAACGGGGAAGCTTTTTGAAGTAGAAGTGACAATCCTCGCACATGAGTCGAAAACACAAGCGTGCAAAATTCTTGAGGCATCCTGGATTAATTCCAAGAATCCGAAAGTGAACCGCTGGGAGGAATTCCTCATTATCGCGCGTGATATTGGGCAGTATTTAAGACTGCTGTTTTGATGTGATAGGCACATTACGCTTCCATGTAAACTCTGTGAGGTTTGTCTCCACGTTACATATTCAGTGGAAGACTCATAGAAAGCGATGAGTATTCGATGAAGCCATTCTGTGTTCAACGTCATAGAAATCTTGGTTTAGCATTTTCTCGGTTTGGTTATGGAAATGTTTGGCTGGGAAGATTGCGATCAACTTGATCTTTCCAGGCTCCCATGGAAGACGAAATCCACCGCAACGTCGGCCTGTTCTTGAATAAAGGATAAAATAACACCTCGCGTTTGCTCAACAAGAATTTAAAGAATCTGTAGGACAGTGTTCATTTTTCTTGTCAAGACCATTTCCTGATTATGTGTTCTTTGTACGATTTCTGTTCTGTTAACATGCACTTCCAAATTGGTATCATACCAGAACGTTAACCATGAGGGACACAAATGTTGCCTTTAAAACGGTTTGCGGCTTAAGTTCGCCGAGTCAGAACTCAGTCTTTTATAATGAGTTTTGTAAATAAACAGTGACTTCGACGCGATGAGGGGCTCGTTCGGCTTCTGTGGTTATCGCCTCTGGTCATAATTTATAGCTTTTTCAAACGCTTACATTTTAACTTCGATATACTTCCTAATCACACCGCGATACCAGTTATCAAATGGTTCGTTTCAATTTCTAGACTGCAATTTATCAATAGCTCAAGCTACTAGGTAGATTGTAGATAGGTGGATTCCAAATCTTCTTTTAACGCTAAGGGACGGTAAATTTAGTTTTTACAAATTTTCACTGAGTTGTTGTACTACGGGGGGGCATCTTGAGCTCGTAGGCGATGTGCAAAACAGCCTTAAGAAATTCGTTTTTCCTTGTTTCTGATTAGAAATTCCTACTTATTTTCAGTCGGTGGTTCAATTCCATATGTCTTCCAATACGTGGAAATTCATCATAGGCGTAACGCTCAAGGCTTCTCGCTGTTCGTTTGTCTAGCGTTATGTATCGCTAATATTCTTAGAATACTATTTTGGTAGGTGCTCAGTTTTCTTACTGTTATTTTCTACTTTATGCTCGTATAATGTTAGAGTTCAACTTGTAGGTTCGGTAAACGATTCGATCTCGCTTTGCTGGCGCAAAGTATTGTGATGTTTATCTGCATGATATTCATGCTAGAGATATCAGTGCGAATGAACAGAAAACACACACCAAAAAGCCAGTATAAATCAATTTTACGTAAGTATTCCTTGCTTTCATCCATTGAATTCTAGGATACCGTATTGCCACAGAAGAGAACATTTTTTATGCATTGCTGTACTTTTCTGTTTTTGTTTTTGTTTTCTTTTTACATTCCTACCATTTAAAGCAAACGCGAATGCTTAACTTGGAGTTATATCAAAAGTTATATTAGTTGATATTTATGATATCATCCAATAGTATAGAATAAATGCAGGTCATATTTGAGCCAGTGGAAAGGTTAAGGCTAAAAGATAACTGTGAAGTGATGTCAGGGCTGTCGAAATTCCTGAGAAATGCTAGATTTGTAGATTACTTCCCTACAAGGGATACATTATGTTCGATCGCGTGCTGATGGTTTTCTAAACGTATACGGTCAAGCCTTGTATAAATTTTTTTTACAATATTGTGTGTAATTGTCAATAGCCAATTCTGTTCTTTATGCATACATCTGCATAATTCAAAACTACTCTCAGATTAGCGTGTGAACGCACTTCTTTCTCCTTGCTTCTGATCATTCCTTCTCAGCATATCGCCATAGTTGGAGCCAAGATGATAGTGGTCACTTTTTATTTACGGCCTGTTCTTTTTTCATGACAGGGTAAAAAAGGATAAAGCTGTCGGCGTTGATCAATCGCTGAGGGGGGCGCCGTGCGTTCGACTTCATTAGGTATCGTTGGAGGTGATTGAATGCATATCTGGCCTTTACAATGACTATCGATGTATCGTGCCAGTGCTGTTATCCTCCCAGACAAGTCTGGTACCAATTTGCCGACCCCGGAGAGATGGAAGGCTTGGTGGGCCATGGGCGCGGGGATCGATTCCACGTGTGTATCGCAGTGGCGCCTCCAACCACTGCGCTACACGACAGAGTATGATGTGAAATATAACCATGGTCATGCTGAGATATTTGCAACACTCTCGACCACAGGTGTCTTCGGTGGTGATCGAATCCGCTATGACCATTTCCAGGGGCTAACGGGTTCACCACCACACCATGCGAGTTCTTCATTTCTCCTTTCTCTAAGCCGCGTTTTAACTTCTAACCTATAGATGTTATCAGCAATCGCCTGTGAACGGGATTGATGTGGGGAGCACAAATGAAGTTCTGCAAATATTTGAGCGTCTTTGAAGATGATAGTTTTAGCCAAGAACCACTAATATACAAGACTAGGCGGGATCGTCATTCACCCTCTGGTCTAATCAAAAATGACTTGATTTACTTTGACTAGTTATGGCACGAACTAGAGCAGTTTATTGAAATACTTTGCTTTTTAAATTAATGAGTACGCAATTTCTGGTCGATAGTTGGAGTTCGACTTGTTTTACGAGATTTCTGAACTTGAATATTTTGTTTATTTAAGCTTGAAGTGGATGCTCTGAGAGGTTATTGCCACTTGCAGTTTTAGTTCCCATATCCAACTTCAAAAAAAATTAGTAGTTGATCTGGATGTATCAAACGATATGTCTGCAAGGTTTTGATGGCAAAGAGTGTTATCCTCTCACTTGTTAACACATTTTAGGCGAAATGATTTGATGTCAATTCATGGATCTCCAGAAGTAAACTGCTTATCTCAACTTCAAACAAGCACTATTCAACCCATATTTTTTTATTTGACCCGTCTTCACGTCTCCTGTGGAGATCCCAGCACTTCTTACGTCCAACTCGTTTCCTGGCATCCAATGTCCACGAAGATCTTCCAGCTTTATATGTGGCTTCGATTACTGCTTGTGGGTTTTCATTTCATCTTGGATATCGCGGAATGCTGGTTGAGCAAGCCTTCCTGAAGTCCTGAGATAGCCGCGCTGGAGCGTTTACAGTTGGATTTCGAAGAGAGCTTTTTCCCAGACAAGTCCGGGACCAATTTCCCTACCCCGGAGGAATGGGAGGCTTGGTGGGCCCGGAGCGGAATCGAACTAGCACCATGCTCATGATGACGGACATCACTACCACTGTTCTATAAGCCCCTATTCAACTCATACCAAACTTTATAATTTGGGATAAAAGCCATTAAAAGCATAAAGGATAAAGCTCTCGGCATTGATCAATCCCTGAAGGATGCGCCATGCATTCGACTTCATTAAGCATAGTTTGAGGTGATTGAATCTGGCCTTTATAATGAGTCGCGGTGGCCTACCGATCTATCGAGCCAGTTCCCAGGATCGACTTTCTATTAACTTCGGCATTGGAATATGAATGCGTCGTTTTCTTGTTCAGCAATCGCGAGGTTGTTAAACAGCATGCATTTACTTCCATAGAAAAACACAATACAATACAACAGTAGCTGACGTTTCGGCAGTATCGCCTTCTTCATAGCTGGAAGGGTATACTGATATGTAATTTACTAGGCGAAACGCTTCATTAACACTTAAACGAAAAACTCCGTGGTAATTACATGATCAACAGCTCCTCGAAAAACACCGCTTTTTACGTGTCTTCCATTGAGGAAGATTAGAACAGCTGATTATAGTCGCATATTGTTGATGACTGCACCATCCCACATCAGAAATTGATGCGAACATACGGGATCAGGTCGGAGTCGTGACCTCTGGGCATTCCTCCTTGCTATTCATTGTAGGGTTTTTGACGTTTATCCAAAAAGCCTCAAGAAGTTTTTCGCGCTCGTGTTTTAGTCTCCTGTGCAAGGATATTGACTTTTATTTCAAAATCATCTCCGCTATGCTTTTTGTATCCTACGTGCCTACTGGGGTACTTTGTCTTAGTTTTCGTTTGCCATCTAGGTGTTCTTTTATAGGGATACACAAAAGTCTGCCCGTTTCGCCAATATATTCATCTCCGCAATTATTACAAGAGATCAGATATATCGTACCTGAACTCATGCAATCACCGTCCCTGCCATAAGGGCAAATTACGCAATTTGTTTCACATAGACGGTCATACAGGCGGTTACGAACTAACTGACGACGTAGAGTAGCCGGTGGTATTTCAACCATCGCTACCGATTCCTCTATACTTGCCCTTCTTAAGCATCGTTTAATAGCTACGCTTACTTCACCGCTAATAAAGGGCAACATAAATGGGACTTTCTTTTGGCCAACTATTTCGCTTGGGCGCGTCGCTCTCTAAACTTATCTCGTGGGGTTACTATTTCGTAGCCATTGCAGATGGCTATTTGCCGAGCCAAGTCGCGCGATTCTTCCTTTAGTTCCCTGGTTGTGCACACAGAGGTGGCTGTTCGAAACATGTTTCTCACAAGCGCCCTCTTTGTGTGTGAAAGGTGGGGAAGAGAGGAAATGAACCAGGATGTTTTTGTTATTTGGTTTTCGGTACCATTTTGTCATGTGACCGACTGTATATGTTTATTTGAACGTTTAGAAATGGAAGCGATTCTTCATTCAATGACTGCCATAGAGTTTTTTTGTCCTTTTGTAAGCGTTATTGAAGCGTTTGGCTTAGTAAATTGTATATCAGTACCCTTCCAGGCTCTGAAGAAGGTGATACTGCCGAAACGTTAGCTACTGTTGTATTGTACTGCTTTTCTATGGAAGTAAGTGTAAGCTGTTTAACAACCTCGCGATTGCTGAACAAGAGAACGACGCATTCATATCGAGCCAGTGTTGCTATCCACCCAGACAAGTCTGGTACCAATTTGCCGATCCCGGAGAAATGGAAGGGTTGGTGGACCATGGGCGCGGAGATCAATTCCACGTGTGTGTTGCAGGGCGCCTCCGACCACTGCGTCACACATGCCCTTTGAAAGCCATTAGATTGTAAATGTTTCTATCGATAGTATACAAGTTTTATTGATCCAATTTGGTTAAACGTTGTTTTTTTTTGTTTGAGCAAATACATAGCTTTTTTCAATAGCTGAGAGACAGGCAAAAGGAAGAACCCGCATGGTGTGGTGGTGAGCGCGCTACTCCCCGGAAATGACAATAGCGCGTTCGTTCCCCACCGTAGACACCTGCGGTCCGGAGTTTTGCAAATATCTCAGCATCATTAAAGTTATATTTCACAGATACATAGCTTTCCCTTTTTTTTTGTTGAGATTCTCTGATTTCAAGCGTAGAGGAGATTGAACAGCCGAGACTTTGTCCAGTATAACACGATGGTTCGTCATTGTGTTCAGTGTCGCGTCGACGTTTTTTTTTGTCTCACATTTTTATTCCAGAAAAAACCATGCCTTTATAGTAATAGCCTCTGCCTCTGCCATAACTTTAGGGAAGACTCCAAGCCCTTGTATAGTTTGGTTATTAAAAAATTGTCTCTAATTGTGGAGAAAAGAAAATTGCCTCTATGAAGTAATTGCCGTGTAATTAATATAATATGATGTAATGCATTGCACTAGACTGCAGTAATTCTAATTGTTTTTTATTTGATAAGCTATTAACAAGGAAACATCGATAAATAACAACTACATTTTTAAAATGGCAAATACCTCGTATAACCCTTATCCGTTGGTGCACCATTGCGCTCTCTGTCACTAAGCACCGCACAAGTTAGATGTAGACCTCGGATGTGTCGCAAAAGACTGTGATTACGCACGAGCTGTCCGTACTGTCGTAAGATCTGTGTTCTCCGTTGGGCATTGTTGTGCTCTGATTCCATGCAGTGGGTAAAGTTGCTCCAGCTGACAGACTAGGAAGATGATTTGCCGAGTCATTATAGGAGGTGGAACTGTTTGTCTCAGTGTACTCATTTTCACCGTCATCGTTGTCTTCGATTATGACCACCTTGGCGCCGGCGTCGGAAATCTGAATCAGCTTTAATCGTTTCTTGGAGCAATTTTTTTGGTGTTTCCATACATATTTGAAGCAGGCCCACCAATGAATCAGATAGTGAGTTCTTTACCTCAGATTGTATTTAGAACAACAAGTTATGAGTGAAATAAAGTAAATAGACTTCAGATGTCGCGAAGAAGTTCTTTTGAATTAGAACTAAAGACGAGTCGTAGTAAAACTATCTCAGGCCATTGTATGATCCATGAAAGACGTTTTTCGTCGATCAAAAATTTTCTGCATTTTACGGTCAAATTGAAGGATAAATGGGTTTCTGTGATACAATAATGCAAAATTGAACTGTGCAGCTTATTCGACAGTTTTCGAAAAAAAAAGGTACAAAAGCCAATCTTGAGTCACCTTCTTCTTTTGTCCAAAAAATTGATGGTTCACTCTGATGACGCTTCTGACTGACCCGAGCGGAAAGTACCGCTACCTTTCTGCCGTCCAATTCGGATAACTTATGTTGAGCGTTGCTCTTAGCTCGATGACAGTGGTGTGACAATCGCTTCGCACGGAGATCGGGTGGTGACGGTATTAATTTAGGAAGACACTGGTATAAGATCTGCCATGTGGGGATAACCAGTCGTTGAGCTGACTTTTTGTATTCCCTTATAGTAAACGAGTAGATGATCGGGTTGAGGGTCGAATTGCAGTATCCTGAATAAAAATTTTTTTTGTGGACGAATGAGTGGAGTGCAAGATTACGTGATCTGAGGTGACATGACTTTGTTCGCCGTTCCGTTATGGACATATAATGAACAAAAAACCTTGATGAAGTTTTTCATAACGGCTACTTATTGTAGGCCCGCCTACTTTTCTGTGGTCTTTCTTTCATGTGTGTTTTTTTTTCTACTTTTTTATTCTTTTTTTCCTTGGAAACTACCGACGTTATCTGTGTTGCTGTTTTTAAACCTTGTCTTGTTCACTGGATGATTTCTTAAAAATTGTGGTAATCTCACAAAAATGGCAATTTTCCGACCAGTGTTTGTGATTTTACGTATACTTGATACTTGAATGGCCCGTTCTCACTGGTTGTGCGGGCCCCCAGCATAATCTCCATTTTTGGAGATTTGCTGTTTAAGCCACTATGGTTCCCTGGAGTCCCGAGGTCAGCCTGGCCAAAGTCTGCCCCAGGTCTTCACCACCACAGGGAGTCGCAGCCCTGGTGGATCAGAGGAAGATTTACCACCATGCGACTTTGATACCAGGACGATGATGGATCCTGGTATTGATTTCATCAAATCCCGGTATGATGAAAAAAATCATACCAGGACTTTATGTATAGGCGTAATAAACCACTCATCTGGTTTTCGTGACTGATCACAATTTCCTCAAGCGATAACGCAACACCATCTGCTACCAAAATTTGTAATTCTTCGCTTAAATCGACATCTATTGTACTGGTTTTCCCCAAAATGTGAGAGTTATGTAGTTTTTGTACATAGTTTTCTTTTTGTTTCACAACGCTTCACCGCCTCATCGTGGCTGCCAGATGTTCCTCGGTGTCGAGCTGCGTTGTACAGCAGGGGAATCATCCCTGGGCAGGGTCTCCCGAGCTGAGAAAGAGTCCAGCGATTCCATCAGGAAGTCCAACTAAGAGTGAACCAATGCTATGATCCATCACCATCCTGGTATCAAACTAGTTTCATGATGACAAAACTCCTTCTGATCCACAAGGGCTGCAACTGCCTGTGGTGGTGACGACATGGGGCAGACTTTGGCCAGGCTGTCATCGGGACTCCAGGGAACCAAAATGGCTAAACCAGCAAATCTCCGGAGAATGGAAATTATGCTGCTGGGGCCCGCACAATCAGTGAGGGAGGGCCAGCCAAGTATCCAACTATGCAGGTAGTTTTGTTTTAACCTTCTATAACCTTACTGTCGAAGAATTAAATGAACTACGAAAAGTTTTCTTTCTTCAGTTCTTTTTCTACACGTTTTCTGTTGCTCTTCAAATTGCATATAGCCTAATCAGCGTTATTTCCCCTATTATCATACACTTAGACTCCAGTAATGTCCAGTAACGTACCTAGCCAACTTGCAAGATCGATGGCGATCGGCGGAATGCATCCATGGCAGTTGTAATCTGAAATGCGCATACTTATTTGTGCGCTTTCCTTAAAAGTGGACGGTCGCAATATGTTTGCACTCGCAGCTTTCACTCTTTCTGTTCCCATTATGGAGTCTTTGCTTTTATACACGCTCGTCCCGCCATTTAGAGTAACGTTTTGAAATTTGCGTCGTTAGATGC
Source organism: Angiostrongylus vasorum (assembly GCA_018806985.1). Taxonomy (NCBI): domain Eukaryota; kingdom Metazoa; phylum Nematoda; class Chromadorea; order Rhabditida; family Metastrongylidae; genus Angiostrongylus; species Angiostrongylus vasorum. Next base: position 748,829 of record JADANN010000286.1, read on the forward strand.
GATGGAATTTTTAACTTGTAGCTAATTCTACAATTGGATTGCTTAGCTATATGGAGATGTAGGGACGCATGCAGCGCAGTGGTCGGAGGCGCCTTACAATACACATGGATCGATCCCTGCGTTCCAGGCCCGCCAAGCCCTCCATCCCTTCGAGGTCTGCAAATTGGTACCAAACTTGTCTGGGAGGATAGCAGCACTGACTCGATACATCGGTAGGCCACCACGAGTCATTGTATAGACCAGATATGCGTTCAGTTACCTCTAACGATGCTTGATGAAGTCAAATGCGTGGCACATCCCTTAAAGATAGATCAACGCCAAGAGCTTTAGTCTTTATTCTTTTATGGAGATGCTGAAGAAGTTTATCTACATGTTTTACAATCACTTGAAATTGGTGCTGAAGATATGGCGGAAAAACTACTAGCAACAGATTATTATTTCAGTATTTCTTTGATGTACTAGGCAAAGTCGATCTCTTGCTAAATGTCGTATTAAGTGGGAAATGTTTTCGGCGTTCGATGGGTTCTGCGGAGTTGTTTTCAGTAATGGATTCTGGCAAATGTAGTGAAGTATTCTAATTCACGGTAACTTCTTCATTTTTTTATAATTGCTGGCAGAATGAGCTTACTGGTCAAGTAGAGAGTGAAGAACGGCAGCCAGCAGAAGAGAAACGAGAATGAAACGACACCGAGGGTCTTCGCGATTCTCTCGTGCGTCCGTAGTACACGTCTCTGATGTTCCATCATACTGATGTTCTTCCCGAAATGTACTCGTAGAGTGCTCTGTGACTTATTTAGATTCAGAAAGCTTCTACACTATAAAAACACGGTATTAGCAATTTCCTTGGATTGTTAATGCGATATAAAGCAAATCAGTATATGTCTTATGACTCAAGACCAAATCGGAGAAGTCAATTAAGGTTAAGAAGAAAGGTTAGCAAGTTTATGTGAAAGTGGTAGTTTAAACACTAAACATCTTGCCTGATTACTGGTCGTATTCGAGAAGAAATTCATGCTATTACTAAGAATTATCAGAAATCCACGATCGAGTGCTTCTTGTCGATTTCGGGCTAACTTGTAGATTCGCCAGTAGAGAGTAATTGTAACAGATGCAGGAAGAAAAAACGCAAATACAACACTGTGAGCCAAGTAGCGGATTTCATTGCCAGCAAAGCATCTAGACTAAAAAAATCTAGTTATTATGAGATGTCCAGTGATTTTGTTGATTCTTGTTCGAAATTATTTGTTAACGGAGCCCTAAGAAATTTTCAGAATAAAGAACAGGTCCTCCCAACGGTTTACCGCCTCATAGTGGCTGGGAGGTGTTCCTGGGTTTTGGGCTGTGTTGTACAGTGAGTGGATTCATCACCTCGGCAGGGTCTTCCATGCTGAGAAGGAGTAAAACGTTTCCGTCAGGAAGCCTAGCTAAGTGTAAATCAATACCAAGATCCATCACCGTCCTGGCATCATAGTCGCCTGGTGGCAAATCTCGCTCTGATCCACAAAGGCGGCGACTGCCTGTAGTGGTGACGACTTGGGGATACTTTAGCCAGGCTGACATCGGGAGTTCAGGACACACAATGGCTAAACCAACAGAACTCCGAAAAATGGAGAGTGTGCTGGGGCCTGCACAACCAGTGAGGACGGGTCGTGCAAGTATCGAAGTATGAAGAACAGGTACCACTGTGTGAAGCTTTGTGTCCATTGCAATGTCTCCACAAAATTTCTTTTTGATCATTTCTACACTTCATGATGAAACAGTTTTTCAATCTGCTCATGCTTGGAATCAGAAAATTTTTGTGGAGTTACTGCTAACATTTTATAATTATCTTTGTGAACTACGTTCGTAATAGCTATAGCTGGATCACAAGCTAGTAGAGACGCATGGACTATGAGGAGACGAGGCACAACCATTTTTCGTGAAACTAGTAATGAGCATAGGAAAGCCTACTAACGTCATCGTAACATTGTGGTTGTTCCCAACGGATAGTGGTCAATAGTATTGCTGAAGAGAACATCCATATAGTTATCAAGACGACTACCACTTTGGTCTTGGTCACTAGCGATTTATAACGGAGTGGCCGTGTTACCGCTAAGTAGCGATCGACCGAAATCACACAGATCGTTACCTGAAAGTTTTGATATTTCAAATGTCTTTTTTTTTCTTGCTTAATGTGCAAATTCGCCAAATTTCGATGGGGTCCGATAGATATGATTTGTGGTAATTCGGAAGTTTTTTTTATATTTTGGTTCGTTGAAAAAAAATGAGTACTGGATCTTCTCCGTCAATTCTGTCAGGTCGACGTGCTCCAAGCACTTTCTGGTGCTGAAACGGTTGGTTTAGCGCGACTTTGAGTGCAAAAACTAACCCAGCAAGCGTGTACTCTTTGGAATTGGTCGTGTTTTATTCTATTGGGAATGTTGGATTGCAACCATTTGCTTTCTTCGTAAACAAAATTCCTAATTTATACGTCATTAAAGTCTTCACGCAGGCACATGCATCAACAAGGGTTTTATCACTTGAATACCGATAAAGATTTCTCCGTTTTCGTCACAGTCGTTATTTCGTGCAATTCAAGTAAAAAAGAAGAGGAAGTGGAAAAAAGATGGTGGGCAACCACAATGGTGCTGATTGCTGATATTTGGAAAACTCCGGCTAGCATGTGTCTGGGATGAGGATCGAACCCGTTACTACCCTTTCCACCTTTTCCATGGGCTAATGTATCCATCATCACACCATGCCGGTCCTTCGTTTCGTCTTTCTCACAGCATCACTGTGGTTGCATTTCACTAATACCCTACCGTGAAAATTTGTACTAGGCAGTAAATAAAAAAGTTAACGTTGTGATTTCGACCACAGCCTCAGCTGGAGCGGGTTCATTGCCGATTGGGGGTTTCCCAATTCAATCCCGTCTACCGGTGATTGCTGACAGCACTGTTAGGTAGAAAAACTAGCTGACAGAAAGAGGAAACAAAAGACGAGCATCGTGTGGTGGTGAACACGTTATCCCCCGAAAGGGTAATAGCGGGTTCGATCCCTATCGCAGGCACCTGCGATCCGGAGGTTTGAAAATATCTCAGGATCATTGTGGTAGCAATTCACATAAGATCCTGCCGTGAAAAAATTGTAGTGGGCAGTACACAAAAATTTAACATAGAGGTAATATTAATAAATAGAACTGCGTAAAACTCACCACTGAACATGTGCAAAACGTAACATCTGCAGCCACCCAAACGCGGCACAAAAAATCGACCGAATATCCATTCTCGATAAGCCAGATGGAAAGCGCCAAGTGGCAACACGATTATTCCGACGAGGAAATCACTGAGGCCGAGGTTCCAAACAAGAAGTGTTGTGTTCGTTCGACCAACACGAGCTTTAAAGAATAGCACTAGGAGGTTGCCGAAAACAGTCAACAGAATAACAATCACGATAGGAATACTACAAATAGCAATCAGAGGAGTGGGTAGGGTTCTCGTCTGAGTACCATATTCGGCAAGTTGATGTGGCTGAAAGAGTGTTTTGAAAGATCGTAAGTAAACGAAAGGGCTAGGAATTTTAAGCCTCACTTGTGTATAACAGCCTTCTGACATACTGACGTTTGAGCGTACTTCATCAATCATACTATCAATTCTAATTCAGAAGTCTTCGGATATTTGCGAAGGAATGTGGGCGGCCTTAATGTACAAATTATTGATGTGTAATACTTGGTTTAGTTTAGCATGTTCTTGAAAATCAAGGAGGTATGGAGTGAGTTATGTTAAGATCGATAAGTCAAGGAGCTTAGTGCGAAGTCGTTGCTGGTCTCGTTGATGCAGTGGACATACGTTGGGCGGAACCTTGGACTTAGAGGTTTTCCTGAATGCGTGATGATGAGAGATTATGAGATCGCCAGTTGGTCTCACTGCAACGCATATGTGAGATTTCGAAGATGCCAACAATGCCTTTGTTTTAAGGTCCTTTAACAGTAACCATTCATCTGAGGTTTTATCTTCTATCGACAAATTGTGGTTATCGCGAATTATATCTGAAGTTAAAACAGCTATTTCCACTTGATTCGACTGACTTGCTGTTGTCCTCAACGCTATTTGATGATAACAGTCACAGCATTCTAATGTTGTTAGTAAAACCAAATATTGTCCTCGTGGTTAGACTTGACTGGAATGATTTTTCACTTTTTTTTGGATTGAAGACGTTCATTTCAACGTGGCTCCAGGTTCTTTCTGAAATGGTCCAGTAGTAAAGTTTGTTTATGATTTATGTGGAAAGGTGAATGCTAACACGTATGACCTTTAGCTGCGAGATCTACGTAGGAACTAGTAATGATTCCATTATTCTTTCCAACGATAAACACGCTCACATTGTTAGTGGAATGGTTAGCGTTTGTTGAGCTATGTACTAGAATCTACTGCAACATTTAGTGTCACCTTATCGGTTAATCTGATGATTCAGTTGCTATTTATTTAATTGTAAATGTTGTCATCAGGTTTCATCCTTGGTGTTTATCAGTGTCAGGGAGTATTGCAGTGGTTAGAGGTGCCCTGAAATACATGTATGGTCGCTGGTTTGATCTCACCCCATGGGCTCACCAAGCCTTCCATCGCTATGGGTTCGCAATTTCGTAGCACTCTTGATAGTAGGATTGCAGTACTGACTCCTTGCATCAGTAGCCCATCCCAAGTCATTGTATAGCGCTGCTTTCAACCACCTCGAGCAATGGTTAATTATGTCGAATACATGGTGCATCTGTGAGGCAATGACCAAAGCCGAGACCTTTGTCCTCTATCCTTTATTGCATAGTGATATAAGTCTTATGCTCAGAAGAACAGAAAAAACTGAAAGAGCGAGATCATATGAGATTTGTAAATCAAGAAATTGCTGAATGCAATTAATTAATTAGACGTCTCATTATTAATTAAAATTTTCTGATAAAGTTGAAGTCCAGTAAGGTTTCCTTCTGTCAAAGGAAGCAGTGCTGTACACTTTGAGTCAGACGTAGGTTATCAGAATTATTGATTGGCAGAAACAGATTCTATTAGGTCTAAACTCATAACGAATGGAAATGAAGGGGAGTGGGGGGGAAATAACACCCGAGTCTGCAGTGGTGTTGTTTTTAAGCGACTTCGCTTTAGAGGTAGATTGTGTCATTCAGCAATACAGTCGTAAAAGCTTGCAATGAACCAATGAACCTTTGTTTTTTTTTCTCAATCAGATATTTTCAATGGGCTTCTACTAGACGAATGAACAACCCATTTGCAATTTTTTTATGTCAATTTTAAAAGTTCCTTTAAAGCTCTACAAAAAAGCTGAATCAATCAGCACAAAGACCGTTGTCATGTGATTCTCGTTTCTCGTTTGAATTGTAGAAATTATTTGATTGCTTAGAAAAATCCCATCGAAATGAATGCGATAGGACGGTTCGATCAATGGCTTGGTAAAGGGAAAATTAATTAGACTGAGAATGTTTTTCGTAAGAGAGAATTGCTGCAGGAATATCCTTGTGTTAAGTGACGTGTTAATGAGTACGTATATCGCATGACGAAAATCTTTTTTTGTTTTCTAGAAAACGTCACATTTGAAGAGAAAAATTAGACTATTCTGTTGAAGATCGGCTCTTTTTTTTCTCTATACGCTTTGTTCGCGCGTATGGTAGTGGTCGGAGGCGCCCTACAACACACACGTGGAACCGATCCCCGCGCCCATGGTCCACCAAGCCTTTCATCGCTCCGGGGTTGGCAAATAGATGCCAGACTTGTCTGGGAGGATAGCAACACTGGCGCTATACATCGATAGGTCACTGCGAGTATAAAGGCCAGATATGCATTCAATCACCTCCAAACGATGCTTGATGAAGTCGAATGCATGGCGCATCCCTCAGGGATCAACGCCGAGAGCTTTACCCTTTTATTCCTTTATGTTTAGTTCGTTTATCAATTTATTTGTTTTCTTTGTTATCGCTCATTTCAGTCATCATTTCGATGACATATTTGAAAGCCCACCTAAAGTGTTCTCAATGTGGGCTTGAGAACGTGGAATTGGATGTTTAATTGGTTCTTTGTTTGGCAACAAAGTAAAACGTTGTATTTGAGGAGGAGACTTTTTCGGGTCTTTTTGGGCATGGCACGATTTAAGAAGTTTCCTTATCACACTGACAGTGTTCACATCGTTCTGGTCGCTACTAACAATGGCATTGATTCAAGTACGGTTTTTGCAGTACTGCTCTTTCATTTTTCGTCCATCTTAAAGTAGAAAGAGTTCACGTCTTCTATTTAGTTATTTGCAGTTTAAATGGTATGTGGAAACGCTTGGTATGGTTTCCTTGCTTGTTGAAGCCAGCTTGGGAGCTCCGCAACTGATTCGAAATTGGCAGAGGAAGTCTACCCAGGGAATGAGGTATTCCGTTTTAGTTTTTCGTATATGGTAAATCTCTAATTGCAAGCGAGCTGGCGATTCAGTGTGTAGCTAAGCAGAAAAGGAATGGCGTTGTGAGCGGTCTGACAGCTGCAATTATCATGTCGATTTGTAATTATTTTTCTAGGTTTTTTAAAGCTCTCGCTCATTGATGTAAAACTAAACATATGCGGACTGAAATGATTCGTTACAAAGAGAGCACTTTAAGATGTGACCTGTCGTCTTTGTTTCCGTGCTTCATGTCGGCTTCTGTAGAGTGTTTACTCGTCATTTCCGGATGTTACGAGTTGCTTGCCGAATCCTTACACCAATGCTTTCATGTTTTATGTCTAGGATTTTCGTAAAGAAGCCTGACTGTTGTGTAAAAATATCATTATGATCTACTCTTTAGATCAAGTAGAATTCAGACACGGGTCCCCCTTTCTAGTATTGTCCAGATTTACGACGTATCTATCTGGATTTTGACATTCTGGTATATACGATAGTGTCCACGATCCTTGTCGACGTATGTCGGAATTTTGGGGTTTTTTCGTTCACTAGCGGAAATTGGAATGCTGTTTGCGTCATCGTGTCGATAGCACGTTCAGAAATGTTAATAGCGCTTTTACTTTGATTATATTGCGCTCAAATTTCCGAGATGCATTTTAGCACATTGGCAGCAATGCGAATTGATTTCAATGCGTTTATACCTAAAAAAGATTAAAGCTTTCAACTTCGGACCTCTTATCTCCAGTAGCGAAGCGATTTAAGAACCGAATTTGGCCCATTAGAAGCTGATGGTGTCGCCGTTTGTATTGTTTATGTTTGCGGTTGTCTGAGTTATTTCGAAAACTGAATTTACAGTTAGAGGGACTACATATTTCACTAGAGTGATAGAGCAACGCTTCTTCTATCAGTCTGTGAAGTTCTAAATTTCTCAAGTTCTCTAGTTATTGGAAATTTCTTGGCAGTTGTTGAAGAACTCGTGTAGTCGAGAATATATTAAAACGGGAAAAAACAGCGAAGAATAAGAGGAGAGCGTCAAGTCAGGTGTTCTTCGTTTTTTAAGTATTTTTGTGTGCTCTCAAAAACTCTGTTGGCCGTTCATTTCCTGCTTTTCGGCTACGTGGTAAGCGGTAAATCTTGTTCAATTCCCGACTCTATTGCAGGAGCAGAGATATTCGTAGCCTTGGAGATGAATAGGCTATCAGGAACAAATTTGTTTTTCGTGAATATTAGATTCAGTCGTAGACCTATTTCGGCACACATGCAAACATTCATTCTGTCTGGCAAAGCGATTTCATCACCAGCGCAAAGATGGCGCACCTGCTCACCATTGACTTTTACTACCATTCTGGTTTTAACATTCTCGAGGATGGTGCTAAATATTTTGAATGGGAAGGAATGGCGCGCTTTATGGAACCTTTTTTTTTCAAGTCCACGGTGCCATTTTTTTTCGACGGCGGAATTCAGGTTGTAGAACTGCTGTGTAGTTCATGAATTTCACTATTATGTTAACAATGCAGAAAACAATTGAAAAACACTTAGGGTTGAACATCCCTTGAGAATTGTGGAATTTCACTCAAAATGAGGGCGAAGTGGGAAGGATTTACTTCGCTGGTTTTGGAAATTTCGAACAAAATTTTGTGGAGAGTTCGAGTGGAGAGTTTTCAAACCGCCGTTGGATATCGTCAGTGATTCGAACATCTGAGAATAAGAAAACAAGCACAAGTTTATTAGACCAGCAAATCAGCTTACGCAGTGATGATGTATAATACATACCGCATTTTCATCATTCTCCATTTTAGCAGATTTCTCAGAAAACCTCAGAGGTCTTCAGATCTCAAAGGACGGAAGTTTTAAAAACTTCTTTAGGAAACAAGCTGGTTTTCAATCATAGCTTAGGTGTCTACTATGTTAACACATAACGCTTGCGCTGTTTTAGAGTTACAGCCGCATAGGTGGTGGCTTATTTTCAGATGTTCGGGCATGCTGGTTTTCCGGAATTAGACGATAATTTTTCAATAACCATATATGGTTGAGAACCATATTGTGGAAAGGATTCTTAGCGATCACTATAGGAGTGTAAATGATGTATATGCCGCTATTTGCTAGATGGTATTGTGCTTCACAATACCGACACATTGCTTCCAGCATTTGGAATGGTCTTTCAAACTGAACTGTATTTCACTGTTTTTCCTTCCATGAGCAAACACGAATTTGGTACCACAGAATTTATTGGCATACAATAGCTAACGTTTCGGCAATTTCGGCTTCTCCAGAGCCTCAAATGATCAGATTGACATGCAGTGTACTCGGCCAAACACTTTCATAACCTTAGTAGATAGCACTTAACACATAAATTTTCATTCGCATAATGAACAGCTTCTTTTTAAATGCCCACCGTTTTATTCTTTGTAAGTATTCCAGTTAATTGGTGGAGAGCAGCCGCACAGAGTAATACGTGGGCGAGGAATGAGGGTCAGGTCATTGAATTAGCCTGAGGTATAGCGCGAGGTCACGCGTAATAACAGAACACTCCTTGCGTTTCATTTTTTGGGTTTTTGGAATTAATCCAAAACGGTTCAAGAGTTTTATGCGCTGATTTCTTGGATTCCTGGGCGAGGATAGTGACTTCTACTTCAAAATCTTCTCCGTTGTGTTTCTGTGTCCTATGCGCATCTAGTGGAGTGTTTGGTTTCAATTTAAACTTATTGACTGGGTATTCTTTTAAGCGGACGCAGAGCGCTTTGCTCGTTTCGCCCCCGTATTCATCCCCCACACGCTTTACAAAAGACTAGATACACCGCAGCCGCACTCTTTACTAGGTACACCGTACCTGAACTCATGCAAACAGGGTCTTTACAGTTAGGACATATTATGCAATTTTCCGTCCTACACAGACCGTCATATACGCGGGGTTACGAACTAACTAGCGTCTTAGAGTTTCCGGTGGTATTTCTATCACTTTTATCGAGTTCTGTAGAACGTCGCGTCTTACGCAGCGTTTTATAGCTTCACTTATTTCGTTCGAAATGAAGGGCAAGATGAGCGGAGCCATGTTCTCGCTAGAATTATCGTATAGGGATTGGTTTTTCCTCCATGCCTATCTCCAGGCGCTGCAGTTTCATAGCCATTCGAAATGGCTCTTTGTCGGGCCAATTTCAAGCATTCTATTCCTGCTCTCTACTTGTACACACGCTGATGGCGGTTCGATGCATGCTTCTTATAAGCGCGCTTTTGTTGTGTGAGAGTGAGAGGAGAGGTAATGAACCACTATGTTTTTACTACTTGGTTTTCGGTCCCGTTTTGTAATGTACCCGTTTCTGGATAGGTTTATTTAAACGTTCAGAAATGCAAGCCAGTTTTCTTTTCGGTTTCTGTCAGGTTAATTCTATGTACTCTGACCTGTGCGGCTGCTCTCCTCCATTTTACTGAAATAATTACAAAGAATGAAACGATGAAAATACTTAGAAGGAATAAAAACGGAAAAAACTGAAAATAACAGTCAATTGCTCTTCATATTACCCTATTAATCGGTACCTATTACCCTATTACCCCATATATAACCCTATTAATACTCTTTGCGGCTGCTCTCCACCAGTTTACTGGAACACCTACAAAGAACAAAGCGGTGGGTGTTTAAAGGAAGCTGTTTGTTATGCGAATGCAAATCAGAGTTTTAGGTCTTATCTGCTAAGGTTATGAAAGCGTTTGCCTGAGTAGATTGCATGTCAGTTTCACCATTCCAGGCCCTGAAGGAGGCGAAACCGCCGAAACGTCAGCTATTGTTACTAATAAATCCTATAATACCAACCTCCGCTTTGGTCATTAAAGAAAAACAGCGATTTATCAATCAATGCCGAAGTTGACAGAAAATTGTTCTTGGGAAGTACACTGTTTATATTTCGGTATTTTTCAAATCCACCCATTCCCTACGATAAGCGTGATTCATTATAGCAGATAAAATTGAAAAATAACAGTCAATTGCTTATCGTATTACCCTATTGATCGGTCATAGAAACTGTAGGGAAGATGGATCTGTGCACCAAAATAAACTATCTGAAAGAAAATGGCTCCTTTATGGCTTCTACTGGCCATTCGGTGTTTCGCCTATGATTCTATAGAATATAACTGTCCGTTATGTAGTAAAGCAATTCAGAGTATGTTGCAACAATATGTTTTATTACAGCATTCCAATGGTGTTGGCGTGGCTTTGTGGAGATCTGGCAAAGACCGCATACTTCGTGGCTACAGGTAGTCCGTTACAATTCTGGGTCTGTGCTGTATTGCAGGTGTGTCCGCTTTTTATGTAGTTATTTATTTGTCATTATTTCTTTTGTCTCGGATTTCGAAATTACTTTAGATATGCTTGAACTATATTATGCCCAATTATTGTTTGTTCTTACTGTTTAAAAGTACAAATATCACTTTTCACGGTTTCCAAGTTCAGAATTTTCAAAACGTTTTAGGATCGAGGAGGGTTTATGCAGTCATGACCAAACTGTAAATCTCTTTGTGTGATGAGTACTTTGATTTTGTTTTTTATGGTGGAATAAAGAGGGCGCATGTGGCGCAGTGGTAGGAGGCGTCCTGCAACACACACGTGGAATCGATCCCCGCGCTTATGGCCCACCAAGCCCTTCATCGCTCCGGGGTCGACAAATTGATACCAGACTTGTCTGGGAGTATAGCATAACTGGCTCGATACATTGGTAGGCCACCGAGAGTCATTGTGAAGGTCATTGTGAAGGCCAAATATGCATTCAATCACCTCCAAACAATGCTTAATGAAGTCGAATGCATGGCGCATCCCTCAGGGATTGAACAACGCTCAGAGCTTTATCCTCTATCCTCTAAAAATATCGCGAGGATTTTACGCTTTCGTTTCAGATCTCAATCGACATATTCATTCTCGGCCAAGTATTTTTATACCGAAACAACACCGGTGCATCTGAACTACCTTATAATTCTAATTCGCCATCACATTCAGTCATCGACTGAAATATATAGGCGAGCAAGAAACTGTGGTAACAGCTGTTTTTCAACAGATTCTCTTTTTTTTATTAGCAACGCCATTAGTTCTCTTATTACCGCAGACCAAGTGTTTCTGTTAATACTACAAATGCCACGTAAATGATGGCGCTCCATGTTCGAGGAACGACCCTTGAGAATTTCTCACTGAGAGATTTATTGATAGAAACAGAAATTGCTGAGGACAAGGGGGTTTCCGCTGCAGTGGGCGAAAATTAGGCTTTTTTCTTCGCTTTTTTTTTGTGCTTTGTTTTTCTAGAATCTAAGTGAATAATGTACGAAAGTAGGTGACTGTTGCTCTACTTGATGATCTGAAATGTGCGTGATTTCATCTAATTGAACATTCGAAAGAGTCTTTGGAGTATGTTCCTTTATCGTTCTGTATGTTCAACCTTGCTAGCTTTAATTGTACATTTTTGTTATTTCTTCTGAAAATCGTGCTAGCCGTGGATTAAGCCGGGAGCTCAGATTCGATAATATTGCGAAAGCATTAGGTTTATTGCTTGGTTCTCGGCATTTTCAATATGTGAGAGCTTGTCATTGAGCTACATCGTCTCTCAGACTTCGTTGTGACCATTAATGTACTTCTGGTGGCAGCTAAGCCTTTTTAGTACTTTGTCCTCTTCCAACCAGTGCTTGATTTATCACGTTCTGTTTTGTCCTCTTCCAACCAGTGCTTGATTTATCACGTTCTGTTTTCTCTGTGATACATTTTCTTAGATGGTTTACGTTGCAAAGAACTGCTTCTGAAGAGACTGTTCTGTTTTTTATCGCAGAGCGATAATTCAGCCCCTCCTTAAATGTTCGCTTGTATATGTATCCCTTAATATGTGTCAGGTGTTCTCCAACATTTCTACGCCATAATATCGCAGTTTTTCTTAATGCTGTAATTCGACTATGATAAATAGTTTAGATGATAATATGAAAGACTTTACTAGATGATTGTCACGTCATAACTGTCAAGTCATACATCTATCATATTTTATCCTAACTTTATTATCTTGTGGTTTCCCGAACTAGTATTTATTACTGACTCAAGCCAAGAGGAGCTCGTAAAGAAGCTAACTTATCTTCGAAATGTTTAGCAACAAGTTTATACTAATGAAATTATTCTGCTTTCCAATACCGAACGCTCTTCATGGCACCAAACGCACCTCATGGAGTGCTAATCACGACTCGGTTGGAGAGTTTTCTGTCGTCGAAAAGCGGTTGTACTAAAGTACATCGTTTTTTTTCGATTTGGTGCACTTTACCTGTGTCCTTTCCAAGTTGATCCCAAAGTTGATCTCATTGCAAGTGATTGTTGTCGTCATCACAAAATGAGTCGAATCCCAGAAATCTTCATTGCTTGATCTAATGTTCCGTTTCGTTGAATGATCTTAGCGTATCTGAATCTTTTTACAGTTGACTAATGTGTTTCTGTTTCGGCAGTTCTTGTATGGACGTTTAGGAACCCGTGTGAACTCATCGTGAACTCAGCGCCGGTAATTCTCTGCCGGATTGAGTTAAGGTGAAGATTTACGATCATATGACTAGGTTTTTTCCAAGACGGCAATAATTTGCGCCACTTACCATCTGCGCTGGGCTTTTAAATGGAGACGTCAAACTCCTTATCAGCTTGGGAGACCATGCCGAAAGATTGGACCTTATTGTGTATTGCACATTTACACTCACATGCCTACCACAGTGAGGCGGGACGCTTGCAGTAACGCTTAATCTGGGTGAAATTGACAGAAGGGAATTAATTGGTTCTATTTATGTTGTATGAAGACCCACTTTTACCTTGATGTTTGATTTCGCGCTTTATTAGATATTGGGTTTCAAAACTCGGAAATGGAATTGGTCTTTTAGGATTGTGCAATCTTATGATTGTTTTTGACCATTATGGTGACATAGCAGTGTTTAAAATGTGACTTTGTTCTCGACTAAACAGTTTTCATGTGATCTTCGTCAACTGGAGTATGGATGAGTGAAGAAAAAGAATTTCCGTACTCGAATGAGTAAGTTTATGCTAGTTGCCAGGTTAATACTATTACAGGGGTTAGTGAGTTATCCGGTTATTCGTTTTATGTTTCATTGTGAACATCGCGTTTTTTTTTCTTACTGTGACGAGGGCACTCGGCAAGGTTGAGGGGAACAATCTCGAAGAAATTCCAATCTACTCTAAAACCAGTCTCAGTCTCATCTTAAGAATGGATTCTGTAGACAAAAGGCTGTTGTTTTTCCCTTTTCCGAGCACATCTGGTCTATATTTTAAGGGGAAGGTGAAGAGATGGTAATGGAATGGTGGTATGTTAAACATCCACGCCCGAACAGTGCATTGATGTTCAGTAGGAAGTGCACAGTAGTATACGTTTTTTCGAGTGTGTTCGACTTTAATTCTATGTAGGCCTCTATTCTTGAATGAATTATGAACTCGGTTCACCAGTTGAAAATGACTTGTGCGTTTGTTCCGTCGTGGTGTTTTGGCTTTCTGTGTTCCTCCTATGTACGTTGTGTCATTTCGTTCTGCTCTATTTGAAAGGGCGAAGCATTTCTACTTTTTTGGACATACTTTAGGGGGCTATGAGTCGAGAAGCAACGAAACGATACGAGACGATCAAACATCTGGGAGAAGGACAGGTCTCTTCACCTTTTAAGAATAATTTGAGGCCATTCATAATGAGAACGTGTAGTATATCAACGAAAATGCGAGTCATATTTGGCTCACTCGTGTTCAAGAAATAAAATTTGAAAATGTCGGCAGATACAAACTTTAAAACACCTGCATTGCTGTTAATTCGTTCGTTGTGTGTTGTATGCATGTCATCAGAACGAGAGTGTTTACAGTTTGCGAATGTGTACAAGGCGAAGGACAAAGAAACAGGAGATTTTGTCGCCATAAAGAAGGTGAGGTATGACCGTTAACACTTGTAGAGGTGAAATTAGGTGCAGGAAATAAGCGCCGTTGGTGGTGTCCTATAGTTTTGCCTACTTTTTCACGTTATATTACGGCTAACGTTCTCTGCCCGCCCGTATCCTTCATTTCTGGTTTCGCTACTCTTGCTGTGGTCTAACTAGCTTGTTATAGGAACGAAAGGATTAGTTAATTTTTGTTTCAATATAATAATTGGAGCGATGAATCTCACCAAGATTCAACTAATGCCAGTTGCACAAGCTACACACTAAGTGGCAAATCTCCACATCGAGAAAGATCGGCGTCTGTGATGACGACCTGCGAGAGGTACAACCAAGCTACCTCAGGACTCCAAGGAAAACAGGCAGTCTCCTAACGGCACAACTGGTCTAGAAACCCATCACATTCTCGCAAATAGGAGGTGGTGCCTTTTGACACCTCTGTGGTGCCATCGTTGTATATTGTATCCTTTCACGCCCTCATTGCGAAGGTTTTATTCACGAGTAAGATAAAAAGCCGAACAAGACAACACGTACATCACGACAACATTATAAATGGAATTGTTTTGCTACAGGAATTTTACACATCAGCGAAGACACCGAAGTCGCAACTGAAAGCTACGAAATGCTCGTCGAGGGGACTTCAAAGATCTGGCGATGATCCCTCGTTTCTTCAAACATCAAATTTTAACCATAGAAAAGTCCATAGTTCGATTCTATTAAAAAGTGAAACAAAAACTGCTAAAGAAATATCTTAAATTTTGTTTACTGTCTACTGTTGTTTCATGGCAGGGTTCTATATGAAATAGAACTACAAGGATTCTGAGATATGAACAAAATCCGGAACCTCAGGTTTGTACCTACGATTACTCTTATCGGGGCTCACGTGCTATCCGCCACACTAACCGAGAAGGTTGCTTTGCTTTCTTCTCGGTCATATTTTCACTCTGTCGGTATTATCACTTTTTGCTGATTACTAAGGTAAATATTTCATTTAGATCAAACTGGGTTCACGAGCCGAAGCGAAGGATGGCATTAATAGGACGGCGCTTCGTGAGATCAAACTTCTACAGGAGATTCATCATGACAATATTATAGGAGTTAGTTGTATCTACATTACTACTTCGTGGTCCTCTAAAAAGCGCATTATCTTGAGTTTTTTTAAGGAAATTCTAACATGTCTCATGAATTATTGTGAGAGATGTTTCTAAGTTCATGGAAAGCATGGTTTAAATACAAGGATGGCCATAAATTTTTCTGACGCACAAGTTTAACATTTCTTTCTAGGTGACATGTCACATTGCTACAAGGACTAAATAAGATTCATGTTGATAAAGTATGTTTTGGGATATAAACGTATAGCTTGCCTCCCGACCGCCTCATCGTGGCTGAGAGGTGTACCTGGGTGTCGGGCTGCGATGTACAGCGGGAGGATTCATCTCGGTGGTAGGGTCTCCCAAGTTGAGAAGAAGTCCGGCGTTTCCATCAGGAAGCCTAGCTGAGAGCAAACCAGTACCAAGATCCACCACCGTCCTGACATGAAATTAGTCACATGGTGGCAAATCTCTGTCTAATCCACAAGGGCTGCGACTGCCTGTGGTGGTGAAGACCTGGGGGCAGACTTTGGCTAGTCTGACCTCGGGACTCCACGGAACCACAAAGGCTAATCCAGCAAAGCTTCGAGAAAATGGAAATTATGCTCGGCGTGCACAACCAGTGAGGACAAACCGTTTAAGTATCAAGTATCAAGTAATGTTTAGCTTGATGCAAAGGCATTTGAAGTTTTGGACCGTGAAATTTGAATCCCTCTATATAGGCTCATATGAATAATAAGCTTACAGTAAAATAAGAATACGACTTTATTAATAGACAATGAAACATATGAAGTTCTGGAAGCGACGGATACTTCGTAGACATTTTTAGCAGTTAGCGGGAGGTTCTACAATTACGGAAGGTCAGTTAGAGTTTTGTTGGGTAACTTTTCAACTTCTACAACATCAGCCTGATAACGTGTGGTAGAGCGTCGTCGTATAAGAGGATCGGACTTTTCTGTTAAACATCTCTAGAAAAATACCCTGCGATTTTTGTAGAATTCGATCGGTTTCGTGACATAACATAGTCATGAATAGCTCTTGTTGAAAGTTTTACTTTGGAAACTGATTAGAAGCTCTATCTAGGTTTAGTTATTGCACTAAACGTTATTGAAGTCGTATAGAATCCAGCTTTAATCGTGCGCTACAAAGTGCAGAAGAAGACCGTTTTTGTTAAGCAAAGGAAGCGAAAGCCAGGCCTTCAAAGCAGCAGTCTCTCTGTTTTCCTTTCAATTCGTGCAGCATGCATTTACCGAGCTTGTCAGCTTCTGATATCTTCAAAATAACGAGCAAATGGTGAATTTTGATTGCTGAATTTTACAACCTTCAAGTAGTTTTTGGGGGACATCTTCGACGATAATTGTCGAAGGTCTTCTCCTCCACGAAGATCATACTCCTCGATACGACCCTTTGCCAAACATCTGTGCGCTGCGCGCGTGGAAGCCCTTTCCTGGCCCATGGTTTGATCTCATTTTGAGTTTCTATCGTTGCTTTATTCCTATTTTTGTACTCATCAAGCAAACTGGAGACATTTTCATGTTTTTTGGACCATCGTTCATACTGGTCTAGTATCACTTTGAACTAGGTTTCAGAAAAATGTTTAATATGACTGGTTCTTGAGAAACTGATAAACTTCAAAACAGCATAAAACAACAGCATAGGCAGGAGGTAATTCTTTTTAATAATTATCTTACACGACCCATGTTTCACATCTACTGTGCGGATCCCTGCACTTCTCGTATTCGATTCGTTTCCTCGCATCCGTCATCCACGAAGATCTTCCAACTTTAGCGTGTGGCGTCAGCAGCTTCTTGATGATTTTCCCTTCATCATAGATGTCATTGAATGTTGGTCTAGTTGATTCTCACTGGAGTCCTAAGTTAGGATTCCCAGTTGGATTTCAGAGAGGTATTTTCCCGGACAAGTCGAGTACCAACTGCCTGACCGCAAAGGTATGAGGTTTGGTGATCCCGAAGCAGTGCTCTATGCTAGCTGGTAGTGAAACCGCCTTCTGCAGGATGGGTTATCCTGGAAAAACAAATTATTATTGCCGGTCAGTCACTGTCAGCAACAACCGTTCTGTATAAAAGGAATTAAATAGTACTTAAGGAATGAAAAGTAGAAGTAAGGAAGGAAATAATGAAGGATTTCTTTTTTGGAGGGAATAATTACTTTAATGATGCTGAGATATTTGCAAAACTCTGGACCGCAGGTGCCTATGGTGGGGAACGAACGCGCTATTGTCACTTTCCGGGGAGTAGCGCGCTCACCACCACACCATGCGGGTCCTTCGTTTCGCCTGTCTCTCAGCTAGTTCTATTGATCTTTTGCCATCAGCAATCACCCGTGAGGATCGTGAAAAGATCAATAGAACTAGCTGAGAGACAGGCGAAACGAAGGACCTGCATGGTGTGGTGGTGAGCGCGCTACTCCCCGGAAAGGACAATAGCGCGTTCGTTCCCCACCATAGGCACCTGCGGTCCAGAGTTTTGCAAATATCTCAGCATCATTAAAGTTATATTTCGCAACGCATACCCTGCCGCTAAAAAGAGTAGGCAGTAAATAATAAGTCAAAATTGGAATAATTACTGTTTATAAATTTCGTGACGAAGAAATTTGCTGTAATTATTCCATTTACCTTATAGCATCTGTCCCCACGTTAGCTGTAATAGCCATAGTATTCGAACGAGCACCGATTACGAGTGAGGTTAACAGTTCTTGTTGCACGTTAGAGCTCCCTTTTGGATTGCTTAAACTTCTCCATTTTTCATGTTAGCCCTTTTTTTATCGCTGGCTAAAAAGCAATCCCTGGTACTCGCTGGCTTGCTTTGGTGCTGGGCATTGTTGCAGAAGGCTTTCTGTGCTCATTTGATTTAGAAGTGGTTCGAGATGCCGCCGAGTCGCCTCCCACATACTTCACATTCACTTGACTTAATGCTTTTTGGCTGAATTGACACGTAGAGTGCAATGAACAAACATCGGAAAAATATTTACTCACTAATATTTGTGTATTTGTATCCTAAAGGAATTAAGTTAAGTAAAAGAAGTAGGTACAAGTAATATATGTCCTTAACACAAATCTTGAACGACCGTGCTTTCTACAGCATTTCTTTAAGCATTCCTTATTCAGCTGCGGGACGTCATCGGATCTCGAACGAATATCCAGCTAGTATTTGATTTTATGGAAACGGACCTTGAGCACGTGGTGAAAGATCGTGACATTATTCTGATGCCACCACATATTAAAAACATGGCAATGCAGACGTTGCTTGGCCTGGAGTTTTTACATGTTCACTGGATCTTACACAGGGTAAGTAGATGTACCTACTTGCTTACTTGATACTTGAGTAGCCCGTCCTCACTGGTTGTAAGGGCCCCAACATAATCTCCATTTTTCGGAGATATACTGGTTAAGCCGTTGTGGTTTCCTGGAATCCCGAGGTCTGCTTGGCCAGTCTGCCTCAGGTCTTCACCACCACAGGCAGTCGCAGCGCTTTTGGATCATTGGGATATTTGCCACCATGTGACTTTCATACCAGGACGGTGGTGAATCCTGGTATTGATTTACTCTTAGCTAGACTTCCTGTTGGAAACGCCGGACCCCTTCTAAGCTTGGGAGACCCTGCCAGGGATTGAATCCCCCTTTGTAGATCGCAGTCCGACACCCCAGAACACCTCCCCTGCCACGATGAGGCGGTAGACCGTTGGGAGGCGTAGATGTACTAGAATTATGATGTTTAGTATGTGTTGTAGATATATAAATCGCATTATATCATATGATTCATAAAGTAATGACGGTCTTGTCAAAGGTGATTATCAGTGTGTTGTTTTTTGAATTCATGTTTAAGTTATTTGTCCCAATTTTGATTTGTTTTGAGAACATAGTGCTGTTAGAAATATTAAAAAAAGTGAGGCTTAAAAAAATGAGCACAATATTATTTTATTTATATCAATACACTAGAACCTAGTCTGTCGTTACCTTTTTTGGCCAGCGGATTTTATATATTCTCGTCTGTTTTTATGCATGAGACCTTGTGCATGCCGCTGAAGGCTATGTGTATTGCTACCCGATTCGCCTCGGTGCGATTACGAAGACCTCATACCAGAAGAATAAATAACTGTTGACAATCGACTCGGATCAATCCGGCCGTGAAAAAAAGCGAAGGCGCCGAAAAAGTTAGCCGAATTAAGGTCTTCATGAACCTCGTGTTGGCTTATCAGTAGATGAATACATATTGTATTGTTACTGTTCTGTACATCTTCACCTGTGACATTTTCAATCTTTACTCTATATAGAGCATCTAGATTTGCAAGACAGATTTGGCTTTTGCAGGATCTTAAACCGAACAACTTGCTCATGAACAGCGCCGGTCGAATCAAACTGGCTGATTTTGGTTTGGCTAGATTTTTTGGTTCACCAAACAAGGTCTACACTCATCAGGTAGTCCTTTCTTTCGTTGCTCATGAAATTGGTATCTTAAAGTCCAGGAATTTTTATTTTCCTTTAGACTAATAACTGCTCAAGAAGGGGGCGAATAGTTAAGTGGTAAAAGTGCTGTTCATCCTGAGTACGATGCTAGTTCGACCTCGCGCCCTATTGGCTAAGCCTTCCATATCTTCATGATCGGAAAATTTATACCAGACTTGACTTACCTGGGATCAGTTCACACCCTACAGTCTACGTAGGAACGTCCTAGCACGGCTATCCTAGGACTTTAGGGAGAGTAGACTGGACGAACATGCAACGACATTTGTAAGGAAGGCAGAGTTTCCTTAAGTTGCAGCGGAGCTCACACCCATAAGTTGGAAGATCTTTGTGGATGACGGATGCGAAGAAACGAACTGGATGGAAGAAGTGGTGTGATCTGCACAGTAGGTGTTAAGACTGATCATGTAAAAATATACCGGTTTAAAAAGCAATGACATAGTAACTATTCTCTAAATAGTTCCTATTTCTCTGTTACCTTATCTCTTCTACAATAACTGTTTTACTTGTAGTCGTCATACATCTATTCTGGAACATTCTCTAAATTCTAAATTAATCCCTTAACAACCACTTCAAACATTTGCCTCGCAGCTGGACTAGAAAGAGATACTATAACTTCTTTGTATCTCCGCTCTTATTTGGCCAATGATTGGGACGCTGAATAAGCCGCCGCCAGTTGCATGTACTTTCAAGAAATCGGCAGTTCTCATGCACTTTCTGTGTAAGCCTTTGTATGCCCTTCACGAACTCTTCGTACAAGAAATTGTACTAGCTGAAAAGGTACATAACCTCTTTTTGAGCGCTATCTCTGATCCCCCTCTGTAAAACCCTACCCATTACAGACAGAATATAAGGAGCACCATTAGTCATCAAAAGCAGTGCCTGTCCTGCAATCCACCAGTGTCTGTCTTCCAATCTACCGCTGCCTGGGTTCCAACCCCCAGTGTCTGTCTTCCAATCTTCCAGTGCTTATCTTCCAGTCCCTCAGTTCTTCAGTGCTCCATCTCCAGTGTCCTCCTGTCTTCTTTCAAGTGTGTCACTTGTTCTCATTTCAATCTCGCTTGTATCCACCCAACTTACATATCGTCAAACATCACATATTATCATTGTATCGTTCTTCTTGGTATAAACTGTTATAACCCAAACTCGAGGTTGTTCAAGGCAGTTACGGAGAAAAGTTCCGCGTGGCGAATTCGTATAAAGTCGAGCATTCCACGTACAATTGGCGGACAAAAGACAAATTCGACCAACTCCCTAATCCACTGGCCAACTAACACAAATTGGTGCGTTGGCCCATCCCAGTCGAACTCTCAGCTCAACTCCACTCAGCGCTCAACGCTACCACTCGGCCAACCGCTTGCATCAACTAACACGAATGAAACCCTGGCTTGAGCGTCTTCTGATAGCCGCGATGGTTGTATAGCTCAAATTTTGTACTTGTACAGTTCTTCTGCGAATTTGCAGAAGGAAAATAAATAGTATAAATGTGGTGATTCATTTTAGCGGGAGATGGTGCTGTTACCACTTGTTATCACTCGTTATTTAATTCCTTCGAATTCTTGCGTTTGTTTGTGCATGGTTGTGATGAATTCTTCGAATATAAAGGTAACATTATTCTTGGCGTTTAGGTAGTCACTCGATGGTACCGTGCACCAGAACTGATTTGGGGGGCGCGAGCGTATGGAGTCGGGGTGGACATGTGGGCGATCGGCTGCATCATCGCTGAATTACTTCTGCGGGTAACGTTTTCTTCTGCATTTAGATTATTCGTCGCTCTACGCAAACTAATTAGGCAATTTACAGTATTTTTTGGTGATTAGTTATTGACTGGTACCTTCAGTATAAACTTTTTTCCTAGTTATTTCAACGCATTCTATTGCGGTCAGTAAAGTACTTGAAGTATCGAAGGTTTAGTAAGTTTGAAGAAATCTTCATACCACTCGCCTTCCCTCTCTCTCTCTCTCTCTCTCTCTATATATATATATATATATATATATATATATATATATGTATATATGTGTATATATATATGTATATATATATGTATATATGTATATATATATATATATATATATATATATATATATATATATATATATATATATAAAGCCGTCGGCGTTGATCAATCCCTGAGGGATGCGCCGTACATCTGACTTCATCTAGCATTGCGGGAGATGATTGAATGCATATCTGGCCTTTACATGACTCGCAGTCCCCTACCGATGTAACGAGCGAGTGCTGCTATCCTCTCAGACAAGTCTGGTACCAATTTGCCACGGAGAGATGGAAGGCTTCGTGAGCCTGTGGCGCAGGGATCGATCCCATGTGTATTGCAGGGCGCTTTCGACCACTGCGCCACACGCCCCACGCTATATATATATATATATATATATATATATATATATATTTATTTATTTATTTATTTATTTATTTATTTATTTATTTATGTGCATACACATATGTGTGCGTTTATATATATAGTATATATATATAGTGTATATATATATATACATACATACATATATACATATATACTTGGTTGCTTAGATGGCCGGTCTTCACTATTTGTGCGGGCTGCAGCAAAATTTCCATCTTTTCGGAGGACTGCTAGTTTAGCCATTGTGATTCCCTGGAGTCCCGAGGTCAGACTAGTCAAAGTCTGCCCCCGGGCCGTCACCACCACAGACAGTCGCCGCCGTTATGGAGCAGAGGAAGATTTGCCACCATGCGCCTAGTTTGAAACCACGGCGCTGGTGGATCCTGTTATCGGTTTACTTTTAGGTGTACTACCTGATTGAACGCCGGACTCCTTCTCAGCTTGAGAGGCCCTGCTGGTGGGAAGAATGAATCTCCCCACTGTACATTGCAGCCCGACACCCAAGAACACCTCCCCGCGGATATATTACATAATGTACATGTACTATTTACATATTTAAGATAAAAGACTTTTAGATAAGATGAAATAAAGAGTAAAAAATTTATATAATAATACCCGACCTGGCGAGTATGACGACTTTCAATGTACATGGTTATTGCTTCCACGACCATTCTGAACCATGGGCCATTTTTTTCCGCAATAAACAGCTTACTACCACTCTTGCCTGCATATACTCGCTGTAAATCCACAACGTTCCCCGAACATCTGTGGTCAAGAAATATGCTGTAACAGATGTGTTCTGTGATGATGGTCGCTCAGCATTCTAGCGTTCGTAAGGAGGGCGAAATCCTCATGTAGCAGCCGAACCTACAAGCAAATCTGACCACACTTTGCTGGATGCCTAATGAATAATGATGACCTGAATGAATGAATTAACGGGATCCGTAGAAAATGCGAAGAATGGTCACTTAAATGTATAAATAGGTGATTTTATTCTAAAACATGTACAGGTCTGTAGAGATAGATATGTAAATAGAAATCTTCTTATCCCATCACGCTGGACTTCTGAAGCCCAAGAATGTTCCTAAGTCATTTCCACCTTGTTTGGTTGAGCCTTTTATTCTGTAAGTTGTTCTTACGATTTGTGAAAAAAATGTTACTCATTTGTTGAGCTGCTTTATCTCAGGTGCTGGAAGAGGTGGTCTCTTGTCAGAAATTTTTGTAGCTGAAGAAGTTATGCTGAGTGTTACTGAGTTATACTAAGTTGCAAGTGCCCACCATCACACAGTCGTTATGATCTTTTAATGCACTTCTTTAGCTTTCTGTTTCCTTTAAAGTTTTATGGATCGATAATTTTCTTTACTTACATGATAAGTGAGTCCTGTTCACATAATGTGTGAACACCAACACTTGCTTAATTTGTGTCGCTGTCTTACAATCACCCTCCATGAAGATGGTCGTGTTTACGTTCAACTGTGGATAAGAATCCGTCATCTGTCTTCGTTGTTATTCTGGATGCTTTCCGAATATGGTTGTCCGGTTGTCCATCTCCCATATGTTCCTAAGATATACTAGAAAGTTGCGAGGTCCCCCATCACGCTTTGTTTCCTGTCAACCGGGATTCTTCTGAACCGCAAAATTTCCGCAACTAGCTGCTCAACCGATCGAAATTGATGTTACATACTGATTCACATTCATTATTTCACTCATGCCTAGCTTTCTTTGAGCTGTCTAGCATCATTCAGTGCTACAGTCGTTATCTTCAAATTGTCAAGCCTGTTTTTTTTCATTGTCCACTTGTGTTCAGTGGTCTGAATCGTACCCCTAGTGTAAAACACCAGTATTAGCAAAAAGAAATGCAAATCAAAAATCTGCGCTTTGAATTATTCTGTAGTAATATTAACAGAATACTTACTGATACATAATGCTTGAATGGCCTGCCCTCACAGGTTGTGCGGGCCTTTCAAGAATCGGAAAAATCTCCATTTTTTTTGCAGATTTGCTGGTTAAGCCGTTGTGGTTCCCTTTACTCCCGAGGTCGGCCTGGGCAAAGTCTGCCCCAGGTTCACCACCACAGGCCGTCGCAGCCTTTGTGTATCAGAGGGAGATTTGCCACCGTGCGGCTTTTATACCAGGACAATGGTGGATCCTGGTATTGCTTTACTCTTAGCTAGGCTTCCTGATGGAAACGCCGGACTCCTCAGCTTGGGAGACACTGCCAAGGGATGAATCCTCCGCTGTACATCGCAGTCCGACACCCAGGAAAACCTCCCAGCCACGATGAGGCAGTGAACCGTTGGGAGGATTAAAAAATAGCACAAAACTGTTTAGAAATCAGCCTTCAAACCCTATGTAAAGACAAAACTGAATTGATTTTAGTGCCAGATTAATGGTATTGTTGAGTAAAGCACCGTTGGAAGTTTTAAGCTGGACGTTTTTTTTAAACATATATTCTTTTTATTGATAAGCCAGTACGAAAATGGTGTAAAAAAAACTTTATTCAGCTAACGTTTCGACGCTTTCATCTTCTTCAGAGCCGCTCTTCCTTTTTGCGATGTTGGTCTTCATGATCGCATCGAATGGAAACCAGTGGAGCACTGCTTGAGTGAAATAACTTCCTTTGGCAGTGCTCTTTTTGGATGGTTTGTCTGGAGAAAAACAAGTTATTATCAACGGACAATCAGTATCTACAGCAACCGTTTTGTGTAAAAGAGCACTGTTTAGTGAATTTACTTCATTGAAGCGATGCTCCATTGGATTCGACACCATTCGATCACGAAGACCCACATCGGAAGAGGAAACAACTGTGAGACAAAAACGCCGATACGTTCCTGAATAAGAATTTCAAATAGTTTCGTCCTCTCATTAACTTATCAGTGAAAGAATACACGGTGATTAGTCATACCGAGGTTGGACTGAAGTCGGTAGTTGAAATCTTGCTATATATTGTTTTTCTAATGTCAGTGGATCTCGTTGTTCTCATTTTCAGGTCCCAATATTTCCTGGTGAATCTGATCTCGATCAACTAGTGAAAATTGGTCACGTTCTTGGTACGCCATCTGTTGAAGATTGGCCGGCGATGGTGAAACTACCGGACTATATCGAGATGAAGTAGGCTTAGATGTTCTAGCTTCATTCGACTAACTTTTATTGGTTGGTCTATGGAATGAGGTCAACATGAATGCGATATTTCAAATTTGTGAGCGAACCATACGCCGCGGTAGTGCAGGGATGGTGCGATTTCGACTAATTCTGTGCCATCATCACGTTGTACCCATACGAGAACAACGATACATCTAGTACGCCTTAGGGAATTTACACAGAGATGATTTCTCAATAACTATATTGTAAAGTGGCGCGTGTGGCACAGTGGTGGGAAGCACCACTGCGACACACACGTGGAATCGATCCCCGTACCCATGGCCCACCAAGCCTTCCATCGCTCCGCAGTCGGCAAATTGGTGCCAGACTTGTCCTGGAGGATAGCAGCACTGGTTAGATACATCGGTAGGCCACCGCTAGTCATTGTAAAGGCCAGATATGCATTCAACCACCTCCAACGACGCTTAATGAAGTCGAATGCATGGCGCATCCTTCAGGGATTGATCAACGCCGAGAGCTTCGTCCTTTTATCCTTATATTGTAAAGTAGTTCGAGGCTTGCTTTCCATGGACGAAGTTACTTGGACAGCATTTGTTGCCTATGAGAGCGCGAGAAACTGTGGTAATGTTTATGAGGTAATTGTTTGACACTCTCAAAGCTTCGAATCTCAACGCATAGCTCCAGAATCCAATTTTTTTTGATAGTTGACGAAGATTCCTCAATTGGTAGAGCAGTCGAGGAGCTGTTAACTTCACAGATATGTAGAACAAGTTTTGCTTTATCACGTGAACAATGTATATGTGTCTATATGTATATATATATTTGTGTATTTAAACATAATTATACATTTTTTTATATATATTTATATATTATATTTATATATATACATATATTTGCTTATTTATTAACCACAGCGACGCTGAGACATTCGCAAAACTTGGACTTCGTGCCTGATCAAATCACGGTTTCCCTTTTCGAGTGCTCGCGCATTACACACTGCACCACGGAAAGGAAAATCGTGATTTGATCTGGCCCGAGGTCCAGTTTTTGCGAATGTCTCACTATCGTTGTGGTTGATTTCGTATAATAGCCTTCCGTCAAAATTGTAGTAGGCTGCAAATAAAGAAGGTAAACATTATATTTATTTATTTATTCATTCACGGATCTCCCTCATAGAGGAAGCTCATGCCGGTTAATCGCGAGGCAACGTGCCTAATGCCGAAGTGTTGTTTTCACATCACATGCAAGTGCACCTCTGAGGAATTGCATCAACTGCTTTATTCCTGTGCAATGGTGCGAACCCATTGGTTAATTTGCGTATTAGTCTTTTTTCATCAGATGTTGTTCGAACCAGGCTTGAAATGTCAAGGGGAATCGTACGATTCCATCCGTTGTTCAGAATCACTCATCAAATCAGTGTGCGTGCAGATATCTCTTCAAATTTCCTTCCATTTTATCGTTTAGTCAATTTCAATTATCATCAATTTAGATTGTAGTTATGTCAACAGTTTCAGAGAACAGCAAGGAATAAACCTTCGGCATGTGTTCACTGCGGCCGGAGAAGATCTGATTGAATTGCTGCTTGGTTGCTTCGCATACGATCCGCTGAAGAGATTCACCGCCTCAGAAGCGTTGCAGTGCCCATACTTTAGGTAAATTCAAAATCGACTACCATTCGAGAAGTACGTCGGCACAAACATTGGTTTTGTTCCAGATGTTTTTGTCACATCTATTGGTGTATATGATAGGTGTAGTATTAGAAAATAACACATTGCGACAATCATAGTTCTGTCCACATCACAAGGCAGGAAACTATATATATATATATATATATATATATATATATATATATATATATATATATATATATATATATATATATCCTCTCAACGGTTTACCGCCTCATCGTGGCTGGGAGGTGTTCCTGGGTGTCGGACTGCAATATACAGCGGGGGATTCATCCCCTGGCAGGGGTCTCCCATGCTGAGGAGTCCGGCGTTTCCATCAGGAAGGCTAGCTAAGAGTAGACCAGTACCAGGATCCACCGCCATCCTGGTATCAAAGTGGCATGATGGCAACGCTCCCTCTGATCCACAAGGGCTGCGACTGCCCGTGGTGGTGATGACCTGGGGCAGACTTTGGCCATGCTAACTTCGGGATTCCAGAGAACCACAATGGCTTAACCAGCAAATCTTCGAAAAATGGTGGTTGTGCTGGGGCCCACAGAACCAGTGAGAACGGACCGGTCATGCATCAAGTAAGTAAGTAAGTATCACTTCTTGTTACTGTAAGGAATTTATATGTGAATTGTTTCGCTGTCCGAAGCCATTGGATTCTTTGCATTGAGAAGTTTTCCTTTATTTTACAAATAAAAGGAGTGATATAGGGCTGATAAGTGTTATAGTTGATGAAAACTTCACCGTAACTGTTTTAAGGACATGTAATTACTTGGACACTTGGATGGACCGTCTTCATTGGTTGTGCGGGCTCCAGCACAATCTCTTTTTTTCGGCGTTTTTCTGGTCTAACCGTTGTGGTTCCCTGGAGTCCTGAACTCACCCGGCCAAAGTCTGCCCCAGGTCGTCGCCACCACAGGCAGTCGCGGCCTTTGTGGATCAGTGAGAGATTTCCCATCATGCGACTAGTTTCATACCATGATGGTGGTGCAGATATTGGTTTACTCTTAGCTAGGTTTCCTGATGGAAACGCTGGATTCCTTCTCAGCTTGGGAGACGGGACGAATCCCCCCGCTCTACATCGCAGTACGACACACACGAACACCTCTCATCCGCGATGAGGCGATAAACCGTTATGAGGGAAAATGTAATTGTATTCCGCAAAGCAAAATGAGGAACTCAACTAATTTTCAATTCCCATTATTTTGTGCAAGTTGTCAGTTTATCCTTATTTGCTTGCTTGTGGCTTATTTGGGAATATTATTTCATTTTAGTAGGTGGAGGTGGCCACTTGCTGTCGCATCACTTCCTTTTAGTTCTATAATTCTAGAAGGAACTACGTATTGCGCTTTCCTTTCATTTGTGGAGTTGAAATAGTGTCCAGGCATATCAAATCTTCCTGCGGCGTATTTGACATGTACCTGAAGAACCTCTTTGTGTTCACGAAATTCTGTTTATGGATGCATCTATTCATTATACATCTTAAGTAAATCATGAGCTTTCAGTAATGACCCACTATGTTGTCTTGACGAGGAATTACCGCTCCCAGCACGAGCGGGAGGGGGTCCGCAATTGAAGAGGCGACGGCTAAGAGATGAGTCTCCTCCACGTCTCGTTCTGTAGCTTTCGTCCTATGTCGCCAGTTACGTTTGTGATTGTGCTAGTTACTCTAACGGTGCGTTTTCTGATTCTCGTTTGTTAATGTTAAATTTTTGTTTGTGTGTGATGGAATAAACAATCATTGTTTGTCAATATGTCAGCTAATCAACTGCTCATTCTGGTTTTGAACCCAATCGACTTTACGTTAATGAAATCAGTTCGCGTGGTTGTACTCTTCCTATCCCAAATGACAGTGAATTCCGAATTACCAATAGCTTGTTACGTTTGATATGCGGAAGATTTGTATTTCAACTATAGGATCATTCAGCAGACTATGACCTTACATCACTTGTGTAACACTGTGAGGATACCATCACTTCCTGCATTCTATTTGTTTCTTCACATCCGCCGTCCACGAAGATGCCCAAAATTTGCGCTTGGCTTCAGCTGTTCCTTGAGGATTTTTTGTCTTTGTTACAAACGTCGCTGATTGCTAGTCGTGCGGATTTTCCCTCGAATCCTGGAATAATACTAGACCGCTCCTCCATGGATCTGAGGAAGTTTGCTTGTCCCAACTACTCTGATACCAGTTTTTCCATTCCGCATGAATGACATGCATTGTTGACTCGTTGCGAGGTCGAACTAGCACCTGGGTGGGATGTGTTGACCGCGAAATGACGGGATCACCATCACTGCGCCACTCGCTCCCTGAATTTACATTAAGTGCCATATGTCTTATTTGTTTCAAGAATATACGGTCATGAGGGCACATTGCAGAATGAATATAAAGAAACAAAATGACTCACATATAGTACAAATATTCGCCATGGGCCTTTCTGTCGAACTTCATTTTTTTATTTCCATTGATTTGCAGTAAATCGAGAGGTGGAGGTTGGCAACTTAACGAGTAAATGTTGTTATGACAACTGCCATTTTCGACGTAAGCCTATTCATAGTTAGGCTTACAGATGGTAATGTGGAACTGCTTCAGCTCCTAAATAAGGATAAGGATAAAATGGTGAAGATCGCTCTATGTTGCAGCTGCTTTGACAAGGTGATATAACTCTTATCTGGTACCTCTTGTAACAGTTCCCAGGTCGACTTTCTGTTAACCTCGGCATTGGAATATGAATGCGTCGATTTCTTGTTCAGCAATCGCGAGGTTGTTAAACAGCATACATTTACTTCCATAGAAAAACAGTACAATACAACAGTAGCTGACGTTTCGGCAGTATAGCGTTCTTTAGAGCCTGGAACGGTTTACTGATATGCAGTTTACTAGGGCAAAAGCTACAGTAACACTTACAAAAAGACGAAAATCTCTATGGCAATTACATGATCAACAGCTCCTCGAAAAACACCGCTTTTTACGTGACTTCCAGTGAGGAAGATTAGAACAGCTGATTAAAGTCGCATATAGTTGATGACTGCACCATCCCACATCAGAAATTGACGCGAAGATACTGGCCAAGTCGCGTGTGACGCCTGGGCATCCCTCCCTGCTGTTCACTGTAGGGTTCTTGGAATTTATCCAAAAAGCCTCAAGAAGCTTTGCGCGTTGGTGTTTTAGTCTCCTGTGCGAAGATATTGACTTTTACATCAAAATCGTCTTCACTATGCTTTTCTATCCTATGCGTGCCTAGTGGGGTACTTTGTCTTGCTTTTCGTTTGTCATCTAACTGTTCTTTTATACGATTGTTGAGCAAGAAAGCGACGGATAACTCTTATCACTGTGAGAGAGGGCTTGTGAGGAAATGTGTAGGTATCTGGATTGCTGTCTTAATATCTACCTTCCACTAATGTGACAAACACCTTCATCGAAATGCTAAGCTTTTTTTTTATAACATTATTAAGGTTAAAAATTCAAACAAGATAGGAAGGAGTGTTCCTTGCATTCGCAGTAATCTGGCGTTCATCTTTTTTGTATATCTGCCAAAAATTTGGAACTGAATATGTGATAATGTCATATTGAGGGGTGAGTTGCACAGCATAATAGTGGTTTGTAGCTAAATGGAAGTGAATATTTTCCGCGCTAAGTTCTGGGATTCTTCCTTCTGCTATTCTCCCTGTGCACAAATGGTGGCCGACTAGCAAATGGTTGGAGGTTGCAGGACAACGACAAGAATGATGAAATGGAGGGCATTAGGGAGGCTAGTGAAGAAGAGTCGTATATGAATCTAGCTAATTCATTTTTTTTAAATTTTTATATGACCCATCTTCACGTCTACTGGATTCCAGCACTTCTCACATTCGATTAGTTTGCTCGCATCCATTGTCCACGAAGATCTTCCAACTTTTTATGTGTGGCTTCGGCTGCTGCTTGAGGATTCCCATTTCATCTTGAATGCCGTAAAATGCTGCTCGAGCGATTTTCCCTGGAGTCCTGAGATAGCCGGCCTGGACTGTTCCCAATCGGATTGCAGAGAGTGATTTTTTTCCAGATAAGTCCGGTACCAATATCCCCACCCCAGAGGGATGAGAGTCTTGGTTGGCCCGGAGCGGAATCGAACAAGTACCGCGTTCGTGATGACCGATATCACTACCACTGTGCTATCCGCCCCTAATTTACCACTCAGTAAAAGTGTGTTTTAATCGTCTACGTCGTGCTGGCTAAATTAAGCTATAGTTTCTGTAGTACTTTTTTTGTTAATGTGGAAAATTGAAAACTTGATAAATTCGCACCGTTGACGTACTCATAAGAATGTCTATTCAATAAGGGCCGATGAAGACAACTACAACAAGTATAATGCAAACGTTTCCAATCACAGTCAGTTATGGAATAAAAAACAACGTAAGAACATTGGAAAAAGTGGCTCTACTACCGTTTTAAAGGATAGTTTGCTAAGCAGTGAAAAATTGAAAAAGTATCACCACTAAAGCGAAATTGAATTCGAATGTGAGACTGAATTGGTGAAAAAGTGAAGTGATGGTGAATAATAAATAAATAATGACATATTCATATGTCAAGAAACAACAAAAATACAGTTTAGAGACAATTGTCCGCTGGAATAACCAAAAACCAGTGAAGACTTGATTAGTACCTAAACCCTAAAGCCTCTGAGCGTTCCTTTTCGGTGCTGATTTCCGAGAGTTGATGCTTTGCAGTGGTTCATATTCAGTCCTGAACATGTGTAGTACCTAACTACGGCATATCTGGCTTTTTGCCAATGTTCAGAGAAAAGCGAATTACTAGCGGTTGCGGTAGAAGCAAATCGCTTGCTGTTAAACCTTGTAAAGCAGTGAAAAAGCTTATGTTTACGAGGTTTTCGTAGTGATTGTCGATAAATCGATGAGTGAAAGAGAGGAATCAGGTGATTTTTCGTAACTACAAATATGCCGTAAAATCAGCACCGTTGTTTTCCATACACTCCTAGATATGATAGACTTCTGCTTCTCACAAAAAAGCAAGTGGACGGACTTTTTGAAACGGAAATACCCTATGTCACTTGTGTTACCCCCACTCTCGTTAATAACTGACTTCCACGAGATGGGACCAGTGAACATTGCTCTCCGACAAGCATTAGGATCTCTGCACGACCAAGGAACCATTGGAAAGATCATCGCACTTCTTGCACGAAGCCATTTTTAACCCTAAAACTTTACTTTAATGTAACTTTTTTAGCTTTGAACCATTCTATCCATATCACAGAAGAGAGAGAATCTATTCGGTTTATGGCCGTTACAAGAATGCAAACGCATCGAAAGTTAGCCGAGTAGATTTTTTTATAACAACTTTGCGTAAGCCCATGGTAAGAATAAGATACTATTTTAACTATATGGGTTGGCAGTTAGATTCGATCAGCTGGCCTGAGTCTGCAGTGGCGTAGATTTAGTCCAAACTAGGCTTTTTCCAGTACGATATACTTTCACAACTTTGAGGCGGTAAACAAGTGGGCACGGAAGAGAGGAAGCGTCTCTTTAAAAAACCCTCTAGCAGCAATACATTTCAAGCAGTCAGATTTAACCTAAGACAAACTTCTTTACTACAAGATTCGGTAAAATAGGAAAAATGCTTTCAAAGTTTTCTGAAAGTGGAAAGTTTTGAGCAACCAACAAAACACGGAAAATGGAGCTTAAACTAATACTGGAGCCGTGG
The DNA here is from genome assembly GCA_018806985.1 of Angiostrongylus vasorum. NCBI lineage: Eukaryota > Metazoa > Nematoda > Chromadorea > Rhabditida > Metastrongylidae > Angiostrongylus > Angiostrongylus vasorum. Next base: position 781,575 of record JADANN010000286.1, read on the forward strand.
TCTTTCCACATAAGCGCTCAGAAGGGCTTTTCTCACTCACAGGTGATTTTTTGTCCACTCCACGTATTGAATACACTTTTGTCGTCGCCAAAAAAATAGAAGATATGCAAAAGTGCATACGTTTTCTGACATGAGTTAAAGAGAGCGTATTAAAACGCGAGTCAAAGGGTCTCCAATGTCTTTTTCTCCCCTGAACTCTAGGTCTTACGCCGTCGAATAAAACAAATAAGTTAACTCCCACTCCCACAAATAAGTTATTTTGGCTGTTGAAAGTGAAGAAAAGAGGCACCGCAGAATCCACATTTACGTCCAAATTGAGTTAATGGCACGAAAAATATCATTTCTAATGGCTACGAAAGGGTGGTACTCCCTCGGGATAGGTTTGGAGTGAAAACAGAAAGCCCCAAACGATATGTCAACGAAAATAAGGTCTCCTCCACTTTGTCTTTCATTTCTAGCGAAGACTACAAAGTGTTGCGTAAAAGGGCTGGTTCAGACAAATCGGTGGAAATGATCAAAATACCAACGCACGCTCTAAAGATGCCAGCTAGTTCGTAACCGTTTGTATGACCGTCGGTACGAAAAGCAAAACTGCACAGTATGTCCTAACGGTAGAGACGGTGATTGTATGGCTTCGAGTACCGTTTATCTGATATCTTGTAATGGATGCAGCAACATTGGCGAAACAGCTAGTCCACTCTGCGTACGTATAAAAGAGCATCTAGTTGGAAAACTTCAAAACTCAATCAAAACACTCCGGTCGGTTCGTAAAGAACACGAGAACATAACGGAGAAGTTTTCGAAGTAAAAGCCAGTATCCCTTCACCGGATTCCAACACATCCACACGAGAAACTCTCGAAGAATTGTGAATGAATTCCAGAAATCCAAAAATGAACTGCTTAGCTGGAGTGTCTTGTGATCATGCCTGGCCTCCCCCATACCTTTTCTGACCTGAGCGTGTATTGGTTGGCCCAGTGGAGCACAGAACAGTAGCTGGTCTAGCTGTTCGGGTTTGTCCCTCTGTCCGCCAACTGTTGATGGAATGCTCGACTTTATTAGTTTGCCACGTGCGACTTTTATTCGTGTAGTCGTGTGCGTCGCAGAACCTCAAACCTCAAACCGTTTATACACATATTTATACGGCAATGCAATGAGACTAGAAATGTATGTACAATATACAGTTATGTAATATGCAGGCTGGTGTGACATAATCAAAGAGATGTACTCATAACAACACTGAGTCTGCTACGGTACCCTTGTGCTGCGTATTGAGAAGATAAACCATAAGAGGCTAGCTAGAGCGACCTAGCCACGGGCTGAGTGAGTGATGTGGTGTAGGAGTCCGACGGAAAATACAGTAGTGTTGGTAGAAGAGATTAGCACATTAGAAGGCACATGTGAATTTGTAACACTACTAAAGCTAATAACAATGTGATGAGAAGGAACAGGAGAATATCCAGCACTTGTGATTAATTTAGATCAACATATGTTTAATTGGTATGATGAGAGCTACAATAAGCTGTTGTGAACATAAGATTGGTTGGACTGATGGATATGAAGTAGCATTGCTTAGATTACTGATAGAAGACTTATAGATGGTAATGAAGTGAGCTACAGCAATCAGTGCGAAGACTACAACAAAGTTGCAATGACAATATTATGGAATAAGTTATACACACACAAGTACATTGACATAATAAATAAACCAAATAATTAGGGAGGGTGCTAGCGATCGTGAACGAGTCGTCGGGAAGCGAATGGTGGCTGTGCTAAGAGGTGCGACTAGATCCAAGCGAGGATTGAAACGGCAAATTCTATATCGATGTAGATTATGTTGCTCTGTTGAATTACGTGCAAATTGGGTTGCTTGATCGGCCCTGAATACTCGTGCTGTTTGCTGACGACCACCTGTCCAGTTATGCGGACCTTGTCCTTTCTTTGCCGAATCTGCCATTTCACGAAGGCTACGGACCGTTTGTCGTCGTATATACCGTTGGTCCACAGTGGCTCCATGATGCAGACGGCGCAACTCGCCCAGTGAAGCTGCAGAATGGCCTCTTGCTAGGTCTACTGCGGGCTCAGTAGTTTCGCTAGCAGTCATGTGCACCGTTTCAGGTGCACTTGGTCTCTGGTGGTTCAGTGGTAGAATGCTAGCTTGCCCGCGGGCCACCCGGGTTCGAATCCCGGCCAATGCACCATTGTATCGGTTCGCCCAATGGAATACAGAATAGTAATTCCCAAAACCGACTTTCTATTAACCTCGGCATTGATTAATAATTCGTTGTTCTTCTTCAATAAGCAGACACGAGGTTGGAATTATAGAATTTATTAGCATGTAATAGCTGACGTTTTGGCGGTTTTGCCTTCTTCAGAGCCGATTATTCGTTGCAAGTATTAAGATTGGTGGAGAGCAGCCGCATGGAGGGAGGCGCACAGAGGAGGCGAATGGCAGTGGTAAGGGGTGTGACTAGTTCCGAGCGAATGGCGTGGGTCGCAGGGTCAAGGCACGGGTCGCCAGGTCTAGTCCCTAAGCAATGAGTCGTGCCTGGCAGCATGCCTGCTGGTGTGCCTGATGGTTAAGATGGGATGTGAATGTAGGGCACGGACGTTGTGGCAAATATTTTACTATACAATAGGTTACGTGCAGTTACGAGAAATGTTTTCTATCGACTTATAAAATATATTTAGTAGGTGGATAGATAATTCTCTTTTTGATAAAGAAATTCCCTATAGAGCGAGGCACATTCCCAACTCATGTAAAGCTCTTTGCGGCTGGTCTGCACTAGGTAGATGGAAGACTTAGAAAGAACAAACGATGAATTTTAAAAGAAGCTCTTTACCATGCGAGCATCAAGTTCTTCCTGTGGAGGCTAAATAAATGTTGAATAGTCATGCCGAGTTTTAAGGAAAGTCGGTCTTTGAAGTACTGTTACGCTCTTTCCAGCTGATAATCATTCCAATTTCTGCAGGATAGATTACCCAAGAAAAACAAGCTATCATCACCAGGCAGTCATCAATCAACGACAACCGTCCTGTATGGAAGAACATCGCCAGGTGAGAGTGTCTCACTCGAGTGGTGCTCCCACTGAGGAAGCTCCAAGTAGACACGACGACGAATATACAACTTCGAGACTAAGAAGGACTGTAGACGTTGACTCAGATCACCAGCTCTGGGGAATACGAAGATGTCGAAAAGTTTGTCGAACAAAGTTTGTTTATCAACTTTGAGCCAGATTATGAATGGAGGAATATAGGAGTAGATTTCTTCTCGGTTTTACCTTTCCAGTCTCTAAAGAAGGTGAAATTGCCGAAACGTCATCCAGTTTTGTACCTAATAAATCTTATTGTTAACAACCTCATGTCTGCTCATCGAGATCACTACAGTGGATCAGCCTATTCCAACTGTCAACCAAGATCGACTTTCTATTAACCTCGGTATTGGATTACAAATCTGTTGTTCTCTTCTTTACAGCAACCGCGAGGTTGTTATTCAGCACAACTTTACTTCCTTACAAATGTAACACATACAACACAACGGTAGCTGACGTTTCGGCAGAGTCGTCTTCTTCAGAGCCTGGAAGGGTACACTAATATGTAATTTACTAGGTCAAACGCTTCAACAACGCAAACAGAAGAATGAAAATCTGAAGAATAATTACACGATCACCGGCTTCTCGAAAAACCCACCGTTTTTTCATCTGCCTTCCACCAAGGAGGAACAGCCGCTTAGAGCTCCACAAAGCTGATTGCTGCACTACTCCACATCAAAAATCAATTCTGAGATACGGGGCTAGATCACGCGTTATCTCAGGGCATTCTTCCCTGCTATTCATTCCCGGATTTTTGGAATTTATTCAAAAAGCCCCGAGAAATTTGCGCGTTGGTTTTTAGCCTCCCATGCGGTGATGGCGACTTTTACATCAAAATCTTCTCTTCTTCTCTTGTCAAACTATTGTTTTGAAGTCTCGAATCTTCCAGCTGCACATCGTCATTGTTTCACCTCGAGCACCGCATTGATCGATTTATTCGGTGATTTAAACCCTCGGATCAATGACATTCCAGTACCCTAAAGGGCAGAAAGACAAGGCGTTCGGAGTTGATCAACCATGAGGGATGTCCCATGTATTCGATTTCACCCTTCGAAAAAAAGTGAACAAATGCATATTCGGCCCATAAAATGACTCGATGTGGTTCGATGTACTAAGCCAGTGTTTTGATCCTCTCTGAAAAATCTCGTAACGTTTCTAGATCACGAAACAGTGAAGGGCTTGGCTAACCATGGTCCCGTGATGGAGCCAACATCCATATTTGTATTGAAGACTAAGTCTAGCAACTGATCACACGCTCTCATGTTCAAGTGTATAAAACAAAAAAATCTTCCTTCTTAACTTTTTTTTATTTAGCCTTTTACAATCTTTCACGGCAAGGTATTATTCTTGACACAACACAGTGATGTTATTGACTCCCCAGATCAATACCGTTGATTGGTGATTGCTGGTGGCACTGGTCGATAGATAACTGGCTCAGAGACAAGCGAAGCGGAGGACCTGCATGGTGTGGTCGTGAACGCGTTAGCCCACGGAAAGGGTAATAGCGTGTTCGTTCCCCCGCTGCAGACACCTGCGGTCCGAATTTTTGCAAATATCACAGCATCATTGTGGTTGTATCCCAAATGGAAAAGTTAGCATTGTGATAACACCTAACTGTTCACAAAGCTTCCGCAAGCAAAAAGGAAAGGAGTTCAATTAAATAATTCCTTGTTTCTTGATGAGCAAATACGAGATTCGTTACTTTATTCTTTACTGACAGTAAAGAGGTCGTTTCCACGGATTTCGTTTCAGCGATTCACTTCATCTCCCCTGACTCTAATGAAGGCGATATCTCCAGAAACGTTAACTTTTCTGTCAATAAAGAACAAAGTAACAATAACAACTTCTTGTTTGGTCGTCATCAAGAAAACAGTGAATTAGTTGACTAATAGCGAGATTTATAGTAAGTCGGTGTTGGTAATTCTATTCAATCAAGGTTACAAAAGTAGACACAGAAAGGTGAGATGAGGGGTTACATCTACTAGCTAGCTGGCAACTCCCTGTAACTCCATTATTCTTTAAGACGATGACACCATCGGAACGCCTCCCTTCCATATTTTTTTACAAAGTAAGTATTAGGTGCTTACTTGATATCTGATACTTCAGTGACCTACTCGCTGGCTGTGCAGGCCGAGCATAATTTCCATTTTTTTCGGAGTTTTGCTGGATTAGCCTTTGTGGTTCCGTGGAGTCCCGAGGTCAGTCTGGCCAAAGTCTGCCCCAGGTCTTCACCACCACAGGGAATCGCAGCCCTTGTGGATCAGAGAGAGATTTGCCACCAAGCGACTTTGATGCCAGGGCGGTGATGGATCTTGGTATTGGTTTACTTTTAGCTAGGCTTGCTAATGAGAACATCGGACTCCTTCTCAGCTTGGGAGACCCTGTTGGCATGTTTGAATCTTCTCACATTCTTCATGCAGCTGTTTAAAAAGGTCAGACGACCACCGTTTCATGAGAAATGAGAGGATCTTCTTAACACAGTCTTTCTTTCTAGTAACACTCGAAATCAAAACTAAAAAAAATGAAACATTTCCAATTCCGCGCACCTCACTTCCTACATCTATGAACTCATCGAAAGTATCTTTAAAACTTTCACCAGCATACCACCTTACCTTACAGGTGTGAAATTTCATGACTCAAACCTGTAATTCTGAAAGGAGGGGCACATTACTCTTCCATGTGGACTTTGTGCGGTTGGTCTCCACGTGATATATTCAGTGGAAGTTTCATAGGAAGCGGTGAGTGTGCAAAGAAACCATTCTGTGTTCAATGTGATTGAAATCTTGGTTTAGCACTTTCTCTGATTGGTTATGGAGGAACTCTCCCCCCTTATCACTAGCTGATAGCCTAATGGTCTTTGAATTTATTAAATCATCAGCTGTGTAGACGGGCCAACGGATACGATAACCTGGTTTCTAAGCCTAATACTAACCCAGTTACTTAAACATATTCCAGCTCACCTCACGAACAACCAAATGTTCCTAGAACATCTACATAACGCGTCTCCTAATAACGCGTACGTGATGGAGTCCTTCGACGTTACGGCGCTATACACCAACGTGACTCCGCAATGCAAGCCATCTTCGAACTTTTTTGTTGAACATGGAGAAAGAATAAATATGCATGGCTTGTCCATCCAGCAGCTAATGGCTCTCTTAAAGGAGTGCCTAACGTGCTCGATTTTCAGATGGTCTGGGAAATATTTCGCGCAAATAAGGGGGTTGGCGATGGGGCAGCGACTGGAACCAAGCCTTGCCATTGTGTTTATGTGTAAGATAGAAGCCCCCTGTTCTCGGTCTCCGGCCACTACTCTACTGCAGGTTCATAGATGATTGTTTTATCGTCTTCTCTACGCAGGAGGAGATGGACAAATGCTTCGAATTATTGAACGAGCAGTCTGGGTTCATTAAGTTCACCTGGGAGAAACAAACTTGTTTCCGTTTCTAAACGTTCAAATAAAGCTATCAAGTAACGGTTACATGACAAAGTTGTACCGAAAATCAAGCGACAAAAACATCCTGGTTCATTTCCTTTCTTCTCACCCTTCAAGCACAAAGAGGGCGCTTGTGAGAAACATGTTTCGAACAGCCACCTCTGTGTGCACAACCAGGGAACTAAAGGAAGAATCGCGCGACTTGGCTCGGCAAATAGCCATCTCCAATGGCTACGAAATAGTAACCCCACGAGATAAGTTTAGAAGAAGAGCGACTCCCCAAAGCGAAGGATTTGGCCAAAACAAAATCCCGTTTATGTTGCCCTTTATTAGCGATAAAGAAAGCGTATCTATTAAGCAATGCTTAAGAATGGCAGATCTAAAGGAATCGGCAGGGCTAGTTGAAATACCACCGGTTACTCTACGTCGGCAGTTAGTTCGTTACCGCCTGTATGACCGTCTATGTGAAACACCAAACTGCGCAATTTGCCCTTACGGCAGAGACGGTAACTGCAGGAGTTCAGGTACGATATACCTGACTTCTTGTAGTACTTGCGGAGACGGATATATCGGCGAAACGGGCAGACTTTCATGTATTCGCATAAAAGAACGCCTAGATGGCAAACGAAAATCAAAACAAAGTACGCCACTAGGCAGGCATAGGATACAAAAACAGCGGAGAAGATTTTGATGTAAAAGTCGCAATCACCGCACGGGAGAGTAAAACACCAACGCGCAAATTTCTCGGGGCTTTTTGGATAAATTCCAAAAATCCGGGAATGAATGGCGGGAAGAATGCCCTGAGATAAGGCGTGATCTGGCCCCGTATCTCAGAACTGATTTTTGATGTGGAGTAGCGCAGCAATCAGCTTTGTGGGGCTCTAAGCGGCTGTTCCTCCTTGGTGGGAGGCAGATGAAAAACGGTGGGTTTTTTCGAGAAGCCGGTGATCGTGTAATTATTCTTCAGATTTTCATTCTTCTGTTTGCGTTGTTGAAGCATTTGACCTAGTAAATTACATATTAGTGTACTCTTCAAGGCTCTGAAGAAGGGGATACTGCCGAAACGTCAGCTACCGTTGTGTTGTACGTGTTATATTTGCAAGGAAGTAAAGCTGTGCTGAATAACAACCTCGCGATTGCTGCGGAAAAGAGAACAACAGATTTATAATCCAGTGCCGAGGTTAATAGAAAGTCGATGTTGGGAACTGTTAAAACAAGTCCATTTAATTCACCGTTTTCTTAATGAGCAGACACAAGGTTCTTAGTTCAGTGGTTTCGACCTCTTTAGAGCCTGCAAGAGTCGAACTGCAACTCAATCCACTTAGTGAAGCACCTTCATGACCTCAGCACAATGGAAAACAAAGGGTTTGGCGAGTTTTGATGAGTTGTTACCTTAAAGCGTTTTTAAGAGAAGTTCTCATGAACATTCAAAATTGATCGGGTTATCCTATTCAACCGCCTCTTTATTTTTTATTGCTCAGTGCTTCCACGTAAGATAATATTGCCCAAGTCGACAAGTCAGTGAATAAGTGTCTTGCAGGTAGAGTAGAATGTCCTTCATAAGATGAACATTAAATTTAGCCGGCAGGGGAAATTCTTCGTGACCTATTTGCTTCACGCGAGAATATCGCTTTACTCCGAACAATACATTGTGGTGGTCCTTCGTTAGCGGAACTATTTCTGGCTCATTTTTTGCTACATCACTTCAGCATCTTACTCTTTGTAAATGAATAAGGTGTTTGGGTCTATCTGCTCTTTATTGGAATAAATATCAAGTACTGCATTTCTTAGAATCAGCGCTGTGTTTAAAGCAGTCCTTCATTACCACGTCATATCTCCATATTGCTCTATCGCTCTCTGCTTTGATTGTACATAAGTTCAACTAGCTAATTTTTGGGCTCACGCATTGGAACCTGTGATCTATGGCAGACGACAGGGCTAACCACTTACGTTCCTCATTCATTCGTCGCTACGACTGCGTTTTCTATGTTGGAGCGCTCGGTCACACACGCAAGAATATATATATTTTTCGAAAATCTGTGTATCAGAGTCAACAGCCAATCGTTCCATCATCATCTTCAGTGTTCGTTGTCAATTCTCAACTCCATCAGTGCCGTAGAACTCCTTCTCCGCACGCCGTCTTCTCACCATCGTTTCTCGCACTCATACGCCACACTACATCATCGATGCTCTTGAAAGCTCCCCAAGCCGCTCGTCTTCTCCTGGTCAGCTCGGGAACTAAGTCGTTCATTATGTTGATTTCCCGACCTAGATAGACATAACTGGAGCATTCGGAGATGCTCGTCCCGTTGAGCGTGAATGGGGCCTACAAAACCAATCCGTTCCTCATGAAATCGTTTTTTGTGAGATTTAGTCGAATCTTTCTACAGACTTTATCAAAGTCGGCCAGTATTCGCTCTGCTTGGCATCAGGAAAGCGAAGATGGTGTTATTGCCGGCTACCGGTTTTCACTCCCATATTATCCCATTCCAATGTTCGCATGACGTTCTGAAAGGTGGCGGTAAATAGTTTTGACACATAGTTTTAGCGAGATGGTATCGCCTTGCCTAACCACTCTCCTGACGTCGATGTTAGTATCGTCGTAGAATGGTGATATCTTGATTGTGAAATTTTTGTAACGCTCACTAAGAATCTTTGTATACTAAGTAGGGACTCCCTGACTATCAAGGGCTTCCATGACTGCTGCTATCTCAGTTGGGTCAAAGGCCTTCTTTAAATTGATGAAAGTGAGACAGAGCGGTCTTTTGTACTCTCGCGATACTTCAGTGAACCTTGTTATCGTGTCGATGTGGTCCATCCTACTAAATCCTTTTCGAAACCCTGCTTGCTCACATGGTTGCCCTTCGTCTAGTGTTCTGTCAATCCTGTGTAGGATGACTGGAGTGAAGAATTTGTAGACGACAGACAGCAAGCAGATTGGGCGATAGTCGCCGATATCGTGGAGTTCGCCCTTCTTTAACATTAGGACGCTCTTGCTGGTCCTCATTGAGTAGGGACCTTGGGTTCAGACAGGGTAACGTGTGAACAGCGGAGCCAGTGTGTTTACGAGGACTGGCGGAAGGTTCTTCAGGTGTTCAGATCTGATCGTCTCCGGATCTGGTGCTGTTCGATCTTTCACCGACGAAATGGCATGTGGGATTTCAGAATGGAGAACAGGTGGTGCAACATATCCATCCTCCGTTATTTTATATGATGGAAGGTGGACGTGGCTATCGAAGAGATCCGAGTAGTATTCGTGAATTATTTTCTCCATTGCCTTTCTTGACGCTGTAACTGTTCCGTCTGGACGTCGGAGTGCAATCATCTCGGTCTTGTAATTGGCGAATGCAGCTCCCTCAGCTTTCATAGCGCTAACACGAAGATGTTGTATGAGCCGATCTAATTCCTCGTCGATGTTATCGGCAACGGCGTCTTCCCAACACCCAACTAGTGATTTGAAAAAAGTCTCACTTTATGGTGGTGGGCATACTCACGGGTAGCTTGCCAGTCTCTTCCAGAGTGAACATGGAGTTTATTTTTTTGAAGGTGACTCGTAATCGCCTCCCATATATTTCCTGTCACTTGATTGCAGGGTTTTGGTCGAATTGACTCGTAGAATACAATCCCCATAAACTTGAACGCATCCACACACGCGTGCATGAATACGGCTCGCAAATACAGAAAGTATGTGCCAAATCGGCGCAGCAGATACAGAGAGTCCATCCCCTGGATCCACCTGCGTCTCAGGGAAGCATACGGTTGCTTTTGCTCCGCGATTAACCCCCTATACTCCAGCTGGATACACGCCACGTAGCCTCGCGACCAACCGGCTCGAAATCACTTATATGAAGGACCTCCTTGAAGAGGTAGACTAGACATAAGAATCCAGTCACTATTGAGCTGGCTAGAGTCTTGCTGGTTATCGGAACGAACCAGACAAATCGCCCCACCAACTAGGAACGTCCATGCACCATAGCCACAAAATCGAGAAAAAGCTTTCAATCTGTCAATCCTTACGGTGTCCGGGCCGGCTGTTTTCCCGTGCTGAGTCAAATTAAGCCGCATGCTCCACTCCTGGTGGTGCCATTCCGTCAGTTCTTTAAGTTTCAGCTTTGCAACATACTTCCCAGGAATTGAAAGACTTTCGTTTGCGGGAAACTCTTCGACAAGGCGACAATACCTCATCGGATCGCTAGATGGCATAGTTTACGGTTCAAATAGGGCGGTATCTAATCGCCTTCGAACCTCTGACTTTCGTTCTTGATTAATGAAGACATTCTTGACAAGTGCTTTCGCTTTAAGGGGGTCCCCCCTGCGGTCCACGAATTTGACCTCTCGCGCAGGTTTACGAATGCCCCGAATTGTCTCGCTTAATCATTACTTCAGTTCCTAAACCAATAAATGGAACCGAAGTCCTCCTTTATTATTCCATGATCGACCATCCAAGCAAACTCTTGTTCTGAGCACTCTAATTTATTCAAATTAAACTCGCTAGCCACTGAAGAAATCAAAATTTCGATAGAAAGCCAGCAAATAGTCACAACAATGATTAACGCCAAAGGAGAGTCATTGCATGCAATTGAGATCCAGCTACGAGCTTTTTAACCGCAGCAATGACGATTTAAACCAGTGGAGCAGGGAATTACCGCAGCTGCTGGCATCAGACTTGTACTCCACTTGATACTCGAAAAAAGGTCTATGATCAACTCATTGAAATGATCGTTCCATAGGAATGGTCTTTTTATTTTTTAGTCTCTATCGGATCTATTTGGGCGCGTGTGGCGCAGTGGTCGGAGGCGCCCTGCAACACGCATGTGGAATCGATCCCCGCACCCATGGCCCATCAACCCTTCCATAGCCGGCAAATTAGTACCAGACTTGACTGGGAGGATAGCAGCACTGGCTCGATACATCGGTAGGCTACCGCGACTCATTTTAAAGGCCAGATACGAATTCAATTACCTCCAACGTTGCGAACGTTGTTTGGTAGATCTTGTAAGGTAGATAACAGAAGAAAAACGCGAGAACTAGAATATCTTCTGGAATGAGCGACTAAAAAACATAGGTGGAAGTTGCCACGTGGTTAGTAAAGTAATGAAGACTCGTATGTCAAATGGAATGAATTATGGCAATATTCGTTTAGACCGCAATGAGTAATCTTCATTATTTAGAAAAAATTACTAAAATATCTTAACACCCTTATGTGTTTGCGCATAAGCCAATTTGTTCCTTGCAGATTAAAAAAGATAAAGTGTAAGCGTTAATTGTCGGTTATTCCTTGGGGGGATGCGCCATGCATTCGACTTCATCAGCTGAGTAACTGAGTACGCACTTGGCCTGTACAATGACTTACGGTGAACTATTGGCATATCAAGTCAGTAGTGCTATACATTCAGACAAGTCTTATCCCAATTTGCTGATCCCGGAGGAAGGGAAGGCTTGGTGAGATCGGGGCGCATGAGAGAATCAGCGAATAGTCCAATGTGTATTGCATGCACTGCACCCTGACCACCGGGCAACATTCATCAGGTTAACCTTAGTTGTGCCACAGTTCGTGCATCACCAGTAGTTCCGGCATAGTTGCGAGTGGCGTGCTCCTGTTGATCTTACATAGCCTTTAGTTAGTCACAAGGATCGACGACTGCATGTGGTAGTCCGACTTTAATGAGTAGAGCCTGACGGTGTTGAAACCCTGGGTACAAAACAAGCATGACTGGTCCACTCATTCCGGCATACATAAAACTAATGGACAGAGGCCTGAAAATATGGAAACATTTGAACAGTAGCTAGTGAGACGGCCAACAGCGACAAAATCAATGAAAGGAAGGAAAAAATGGTTGGTATCGTAAAAGCACTGGATAGCATTACGTGAAAAAAAGTCGTAATGGCAATGGATTACTGTAGACTGTGTAATCCAACTAAGCTACAAAATCGCAAAACAGTAGCTTCTAAAGTTTCTCCTTTTCATCTGAGAATCTCCAATTTATTGCGTTACGCCACCACTTGCTTTTTTAAAACAACTTTCCAGTGGGGTGATAGATTCAATAAACCCTAGTGCTATGATGTGATCCGTACAATAGCAGGCACGCAGTGGTGAAGCTCACAAGATTTCGCAAGATCCAGAAAAAGAGCAGGACATAATTGATGCAAATGGAGTGGATTTTTCCAGAAACAAAATGACTTCCTGGGCAGGTGAACTTAGACTAAAATCTCGGAACATCTCAAACAGTAGTGTGTTGTCGTAAACGAAGTGGGTCGACAAGCAACGAAATCGATGTCGATTTGACCCATTGGTGAATTTTGCACACATTTCCATCACTTTTCGAGTGAAAGCTTGTGAAAACTTGAGGAAAGGACGAGATTCAGCGCGTTCTGACTACGTGAAGATAAACATCGGTGAAAGCTAGTAGATCAAAGATGTGCTTCAGAAAAGCCAAGAGTTCTACTAAGTAATCATGCGCAATTCTGATTTACTGCGCGAACAAGTTGGCAACAAAACCTCTAACTAACCATATTTTTTTCTGGCATCATAAATTAACGTCATTACGAGCTGTGACGAATGGCGCTCAATGGCAACACAACGTGTTGACAGAGCAACGCTGCGATAATCCCATGTGGTCTAATTAGCACCTAATGTGTAATCTTCAAGTAAACACATTATTTTGAATATTTCAAAACTGACCTTCCTTTAATCTCGGCATTACTAATCAGTATGTATTCTTTCTTCAATAAGCTTACACGAGGTTGATAAACAGTTTTATTCTGCTGACGTTTCGACGTCTTCGTCTCCCATCAGAGCGAACGATCCGAGCCAATAGTCCACGTCCAATCCATCGATAGTCCAGACACCGATATATATATATATATATATATATATATATATATATATATATATATATATATATATATATATCGGTGTCTGGACTATCGATGGATTGGACGTGACTATTGGCTCGGATCGTTCGCTCTGATGGAGACGAAGACGTCGAAACGTCAGCAGAATAAAACTGTTTATCAACCTCGTGTAGCTTATTGAAGAAAGAATACATACTGATTAGTAATGCCGAGATTAAAGGAAGGTCAGTTTTGAAATATTCAAAATAATGTGTTTACTTGAAGATTACACATTAGGTGCTAATTAGACCACATGGGGATTATCGCAGCGTTGCTCTGTCAACACGTTGTGTTGCCATTGAGCGCCATTCGTCACAGCTCGTAATGACGTTAATTTATGATGCCAGAAAAAATATGGTTAGTTAGAGGTTTTGTTGCCAACTTGTTCGCGCAGTAAATCAGAATTGCGCATGATTACTAGTAGAACTCTTGGCTTTTCTGAAGCACATCTTGATCTACTAGCTTTCACCGATGTTTATCTTCACGTAGTCAGAACGCGCTGAATCTCGTCCTTTCCTCAAGTTTTCACAAGCTTTCACTCGAAAAGTGATGGAAATGTGTGCAAAAATTCACCAATGGGTCAAATCGACATCGATTTCGTTGCTTGTCGACCCACTTCGCTTTACGACAACACACTACTGTTTGAGATGTTCCGAGATTTTAGTCTAAGTTCACCTGCCCAGGAAGTCATTTTGTTTCTGGAAAAATCCACTCCATTTGCATCAATTATGTCCTGCTCTTTTCTGGATCTTGCGAAATCTTGTGAGCTTCACCACTGCGTGCCTGCTATTGTACGGATCACATCATAGCACTAGGGTTTATTGAATCTATCACCCCACTGGAAAGTTGTTTTAAAAAAGCAAGTGGTGGCGTAACGCAATAAATTGGAGATTCTCAGATGAAAAAGGAGAAACTTTAGAAGCTACTGTTTTGCGATTTTGTAGCTTAGTTGGATTACACAGTCTACAGTAATCCATTGCCATTACGACTTTTTTCACGTAATGCTATCCAGTGCTTTTACGATACCAACCATTTTTCCTTCCTTTCATTGATTTTGTCGCTGTTGGCCGTCTCACTAGCTACTGTTCAAATGTTTCCATATTTTCAGGCCTCTGTCCATTAGTTTTATGTATGCCGGAATGAGTGGACCAGTCATGCTTGTTTTGTACCCAGGGGTTTCAACACCGTCAGGCTCTACTCATTAAAGTCGGACTACCACATGCAGTCGTCGATCCTTGTGACTAACTAAAGGCTATGTAAGATCAACAGGAGCACGCCACTCGCAACTATGCCGGAACTACTGGTGATGCACGAACTGTGGCACAACTAAGGTTAACCTGATGAATGTTGCCCGGTGGTCAGGGTGCAGTGCATGCAATACACATTGGACTATTCGCTGATTCTCTCATGCGCCCCGATCTCACCAAGCCTTCCCTTCCTCCGGGATCAGCAAATTGGGATAAGACTTGTCTGAATGTATAGCACTACTGACTTGATATGCCAATAGTTCACCGTAAGTCATTGTACAGGCCAAGTGCGTACTCAGTTACTCAGCTGATGAAGTCGAATGCATGGCGCATCCCCCAAGGAATAACCGACAGTTAACGCTTACACTTTATCTTTTTAATCTGCAAGGAACAAATTGGCTTATGCGCAGACACATGAGGGTGTTAAGATATTTTAGTAATTTTTTCTACAATGAAGATTACTCATTGCGGTCTAAACGAATATTGCCATAATTCATTCCATTTGACATACGAGTCTTCATTACTTTACTAACCACGTGGCAACTTCCACCTATGTTTTTAGTCGCTCATTCCAGAAGATATTCTAGTTCTCGCGTTTTCTTCTGTTATCTACCTTACAAGATCTACCAAACAACGTTCGCAACGTTGGAGGTAGTGAACTTCGTATCTGGCCTTTAAAATGAGTCGCGGTAGCCTACCGATGTATCGAGCCAGTGCTCATCCTCCCAGTCAAGTCTGGTACTAATTTGCCGGCTATGGAAGGGTTGATGGGCCATGGGTGCGAGGGATCGATTCCACATGCGTGTTGCAGGGCGCCTCCGACCACTGCGCCACACGCGCCCAAATAGATCCGATAGGAGACTAAAAAATAAAAAGACCATTCCTATGGAACGATCATTTCAATGAGTTGATCATAGACCTTTTTTCGAGTATCAAGTGGAGTACAAGTCTGATGCCAGCAGCTGCGGTGATTCCGCACCCACTGGTTTAAAT
>JADANN010000287.1:0-93616 GCA_018806985.1 Angiostrongylus vasorum
TGCGAGCTTGTTATACAGCATACATTTACTTCTGTACAGAAACAGATATAATAAAACAGTAGCTCACGTTTTGGCAGCATTGCCTTTTTCAGGGCCTTTTTACGTATCTTCCACTGAAGAAGAGACGAACAGCTGATTTTAGTCGCATATGGTTGACTTCGTGTCTCCGTGGAAATGTAAGCGTGCGTTGGAACGAGTACCCTACACGATGGGCGAACAAATTCGTAAGTAAAATCAGTCCGTTGCACTCGGAGCTGCAGATTTTTCACAGATCGCGATATGAAACTCATTCCCATCGCCACACTCGAAGCAAACCAGCACCATGGACGACGACTGCGATGCAAAGAAACGAGTGGAAAATCTGGTGGCGTCTGCAGTATTCGTGAATACGGGCCGTCTAAGTACTCAACTAGGTGCCCAATTTATGATTTACTTTGATGAGCCGAGCACCAAAGGATCCCACTATAAGCGTTAAATGCGGTTCCTTTTGCGTCACTCGTGTAAGCAGAGCCCTTCCCAACTTTGCAGTTACACGTTTCGTATTACAAGCATGGTCTGTTACAGCACGGATTATTTATCACTGCCCATTGAAGATTCTATTTCCCAGCATGTATTTAACTTCACATTGCTTATTCCATCCCGCCGGTCCGGCAAATCGGTACCAGACTTGTCTGGGAGGATAGCAGCACTGGCTCGATACATCGGTAGGGCCACCGTGAGTCATTGTAAAGGCCAGATATGCTTTCAATCAGTTCCAACGATACTTAATGAAGTCGAATGAACGTCGCATCCCTCAGGGATTGATCAACGCCGAAAGCTTTATCCTTTTGTTATTGCTTCTTGCTTCTGACATTTTTCATTGTTTTATTATTCTTTCTACTTCTCCCAGGTTCAGTAGAACTTCGAGCATTTTCGTTCCCTTGTGCTGCCTCTTCTGCATTTCTACTACCTCATTTTTTCTTTTTTATCCAAACTACTCGCCTGCACTTCTTTCTTGGCTTAACTTACTTGAATACTTGGACGGCCCGTCTTCATTAGTTGTGCGAGCCCCAACATATTCTCCACTATTTCCGAGTTTTGGTGGTTAAGCCATTGTGGTTTCCTGGAGACCCGAAGTCACCCTGGCCAAAGTCTGCCCCAGGTCGTCACCACCACAGGTAGTCGCCGTCCTTGTGCATCAAAGGGAGATTTGCCACCATGCGACTGGTTGGATACCAGGACAATAGTCGATCCTCCTATTGGTTTACTCTTAGCTAGGTTTACTGATGAAAATGTTGGACTCCTTCTCATCTCGGGAAACCCTGCCGTGGGAATGATTCCCCCCGTTGTAAATCGCAGCCCGACACACAGGAACACCTCCAAGCCATGATGAGGCAGTAAACCGTTGGGAGACTTGGCTAAACTTACCTTTAAGAAGTTAGTTTCCTGTTTGCTGCTTTCCGTGTGCTGAGCACTCTTTGTTTCCCTGCATCTAGTTCTTACGCAAATCTCTTCTCGACTTATATGAAACATCTCTAAACCGCATTGTATTTCCTAACGCTTCCGAGCACGAAATTTGAGATTGCGTTGCAGACCTCGTTTGGCTTTTCTGTGAGCACGTTCTTATGTCGCATTTGGAACCACTATTGAGCATCATGGAGAGTTTGACATTCACTTCTTTATTTTCTTCTTCAGGTAAATGTTCCCTGTGACGAGAAATCTGGTAATCAATGCAGTGCAGTAGAAATTAGTTGTGCGTTTGCGCTAAGGGTTCTTGTGTTTAATGCTTTGACGTGATAAGAAATTCCATATACTGCAAAACGATTTTATACTGTGCTTGAATTGAATCTGTTTAAAAAGTATATTGAGAAGGAATATCTGTCACTCAATAGTACTAGTGAAGGAAACTAGAATAAAATAACAGAGAGCTGTAATAGTTGCATTAAGAAACTTGTTATGTTCTTAAGATCCACTAAAAAGTTATTACAGTTAGTACATTAGCGTTATGATAAACATCAACATGCGCTCACCATTCTACAAATTGAGGGTTGTATCCCGTCAACTTCGGTAGTCACTCTACTTACTTACTTACTTACTTGGATACTTGGACGGTCCGTCTTCACGAGCTGTGTGGACCCCAGCACATATGCTATTCGTTCCTTTGTCTCGCAATCGTAGTCCCATGGTGGTGGTTTTATTCGAGCATGGGAGCGCGTGCGAGTCTCATACCGTAATCTGTAAAACAACTGCAGTTGCGGGCACAGCTGATTAACTTTGTTTACGAACACGTCCGCCCAACGTGTAGGTGGTCGTCCTGGGGGGAGGTTTGCATTCTCTTGGAGTCCACTCTACTGTTCTTTTCGTCCATCTGTCGTCTGTTCTTCTTACTATGTGACCGGCCCATCTACGGTAATCACTATGGAGAAGGCAACATCGAATTTCGTCACCACGTTAACTTCATGACGGATGAACAGGTGTCGAAAATCTATGAAATAGTGCGATGTTTGTATCATTGATCTCACTTAATAAGATGTGCTAATCCTTTGTATTCAAAATAATAAAGTTCTGAAGCAGCGAAATTCTGATGCGATCTGAAATACATAAGTGGTCGTGACAAACGAAAAGTCAGTACTTTTCCTTCCGCGGATGATCACCTACAATCAACTCTAGGGTATGTATTGGTTAAGACGGATCGTTGTCACCTTTGATGGACTTGTTACTCCTTATGTGTTGAACAATTGTGAAGCTAACAAAGGAACTTTTTGTGATAGTAGTGGTGAACAGCTACATTTAGAATTCAGCTTTTAGTGGTCTCGTGCTCAAGTACCAACGTCAAACGTCCAATATTCGCGAACACTATGGTACACTCATATGTATCATCCACTGATCTGTTTAAATCCACCGCCAAGTCAGAATGTTCCACCGTTTTATAGATGGAAAAACGCTGGAGGAGTGGTTGATTGAGTCATTCACAGCTATCGCTATGTTTTACGTCAAAAAAAATGAAAAAAAAGCAAAAGATAGGGGACTTTTTGAGAACTCACTGTCGCAACGGGTCCTTCTTTAATTTTGTGCCCTTTTCAATACAACTTGGTGCAGAGATGGCACACAGTTTTTTCTTTTTTCCACCGACACATTTCCCAAAACTTCACATACAACTAACTTATTAATGCAGTCATTACTTACTTAGATATTTGGATGGCCCGTCTTCACTGGTTTGTGCGGGTCCTAGAATAATTTCCACTTTTTTCGAAATTTTGCCGGTTAAGCCATTGTGGTTCCCTGGAATTCCGAGGTGAGCCAACTCAGTGTCTGCCCCAGGTCGTCGCCACCACAGGCAGACGCCGCTCTTATGCATCGGAGAGATTTCCCACCAGGTAAATAGCTTTGATACTAGGACGGTGGTCAGTCCTGGTATTGGTTTATTCTTAGCTGGGCTTCCTAATGGAAGCGCCGGATTCCTTGTCAGCTTGGGAGGCCCTGCTGAGACATGAATCCCTCCGCTGTACGTCACAGCCCCACACCCAGGCAGGAACACCTAGCCACGATGAGGCAGCAGACCATTTGGAAGAATGTAATAATTAACTGAAACAAAATAGTACTTCAATTTGAAGGAAGCTTTTTTCTGACACAAATGAAAGATAAAAGGACAAAGTTTTTTGGCGATGATCAATCTCTAAGGGACCCACCATGCTTTCGACTTCATTAGAAGCGTTAGAGGCGACGGAATGCATGCCTGGCTTAAAGCAATGATTAGCGGTGAGCTAGCAATGTGTCAAATCAGTGCTGCTATCCTCCCAGACAAGTCTGCTGCCAATTTTACACCCCAAGAGGGATGGAGGGTTTAGTGAGCCTGTGGCGTTGGATCAACTCCATGCACATTGCAGAGCTCCTTTAACCACTGTGCTACCCGTGCCCGACCTAAGTATAGTTTCTTATTGGTAAAACTCAAAAAAGAAAACAACGAGAGCTTGAGCTTAAGTGCAGTGAAAACATTGAAATATTTCACCTTTAATGTAGTGTAACCAAATGTATTCATCTTAAGCAGCCGTTCAGTGGGAACGATGTACTACAAATTGGAAGCACTGCTGAGTACAGATTGGATGACAATTTCAGATCAATATTTGTAGTAAGCAGCATCCTTTTCATGTGCGGTCCCCAGTCGGTTAGCGGCAAGAATAAATAGCACTTCCCAATGGGAAGATGGAAGGTTTAAGGCATTCTAAAAGTTACTTTGTGTTCACCGTGAGACATAAGTGGATCGAGCGGTTGGGCTACCGGAATCGTGGTGAGATATACTTTTTGTGCTCACGTTGACATATTCATGTATGCTTGCGCGGTTGTGTTCTCGTATATGCAGATTGTAATCTACAAGTCATTTCCATCGAGTGATGGTAAGTATACGACTGGAAAGTGCATGGGATGTGGTTCAGAGTCGTACCGTATATATAAGATCGTTATCTACTTTGAGAAAGCTTGGCGAACTACCTGTGAGAATATCCAGCCTCATTGACAAAAATGAGCTAGCTGCTCGTGAAAGTGGTGAGCGTCAGAATCCTCATTTGAGGAGCTGATGATACGAACTAAGATTACGTAGAGAATAAGCATAGTGGTAAGGCGATAATTTGCAAAAGTTTTGTTGCAATACCAAAGAATTATTTTTACAGCTCATTTTTCTTCATGCCATAGCATTAGGTGAAGTTTTGTCATTTTTTAGTGAGTGCTTCTATTTTATTGTAACTTGTGTAGTTTTTGATTTATAAAGAACAGAGCGCGTGACTTTCGTTGGTGGAACCTGTGTTGAGTTAATGCTTCAACGACAATGAACACTACGAAATTCTGGTAGTACACCTAGTTTCTTGGATCATTGGATGGCCCGTTTTCACTAGTAGGACTGGTCCCAACACAGTTTAAATTTGTTTTCCGTTCCGCCAATCGTGGTCCATCATAGTGATGGTCTGCTTCGAACACGATTCACGGCCACGACGCAGATTTCGTGATCCTGTAATTGTCTCCGCCTTCGGATGCAAGTGGTTTCCTTAGGCTACGAAAACGTTCTCTCATCGTTTAGGTGGTCATGCGAAAGGACGTTCGATTCTCTTGGAATCACCCCAGTGTTCTTCTTGTCAGTTCATCTGTTCATCATATAAATGGCCCATTGGTGTTCATCTATTGATGCATACTCTCCTGGATCTCGAAGATGTGACGGGTTTCAAAAACCTTATCTCGCAATTCGCTAAGACGTCGTGTATCGACTCAATTTCAGCTTGGGTCAAACAATCTGTGGTTGAAATATTTAAGCCCCACGACTCCGCTGCAAAATAGTGTGCTGGAAGGACTGCTCAGTTGAAAAGGTGAATGCTTAGTTTTGGATCGGTTATCCGGTCGGTGGCTTCCTCGAGTGGCCCGAACGCGACTCATGATGCTCTCCTTCTTCTGGCTAATTCCTCCTTCGTCTTGTTCTCCATGTTCATTGAACGTCCAAGTACAACTACAGGGTAGTTTCCTTAATTAAATAAACATCAGTACGATTTGTTCACCTTCGCACGATAGACTCTTAACAAACTGGGTTTTCGTCCTATCTATGCGCAGTCCAATTCTTTTTCCCTCTTCGTATAGTTCATTTAGCATCTTATGTGATTCATTGCTACGCCTCGAAAAGGTGGTGATGACAATAAAAAAAGGTTTTACATAAATTTTCCATTAAGCACATGTCCCAGTCAATCGATCTTCTTGTCTGCTGCAAAACTGCGGAAGTAAACAACTTCTGAAAGAGAGTGTAGATTTGTGCCGAACCCATTTTTAGTATGCGTATGGAAAGGGACCAATTGAAAAAGCTGTATTTTTGTGTCGCAGTTACGATAGCATCCGGCTAATTTTCTTATGTTGGACGGGTCCACTGCTTGGCTACGAGCACTGATAGGGAGTGCATCCATTCCGACGCTGTTAAACAATATTTCATAGCCGACAGATGTTAAAACATGGGTTAGGCGGTACTCCCAGCAGATTGGTTGGAAGTGCTCTTATGATCACTCTTCTTGAGAGAAATGACTACTGGTGACGTGTTCCACTGCTCTTTAATTTCTTACTTTAGAGGATAAAACACGATTTTGCTTGCGAGAAATATGTTAAAATTGTGGCTGATGTCTCGAAAGAATTTGGCTATAATATTAGTGGATCGTGGAGCTCTTTCTCTATATTTTCTATCGCAACTCGAATTTCAGAGAGAGGAATCCAAGGCGAAATGGAGTGGAGGAATTCTCCAACTGGCTGGCAATTTGAGGTCCGAGATGGGGAGTGTGGAACTGAAAAGATTGGTGTTGGACCTCTCTTTCATTAATTCCATATTATGGAGGAATGTAGTGCCAATCCCATCTTCGTTCATCAGGGTGGACAGCGGAACCTTATAGTCGCAAAGGTTTCGACGTCACTTCTTGAGACCGGATAGTTTTTGGGTTACTCCCAATGATGTTTTTTGCATATGTCGATGCAAATCCAGGGTCAGGCTTCAGTGTCTTTCTTTTTCGACAACTCCTCAACAGTAACGGAGATGCGGTCTGAACCTCTTGTTTGAAGAGATGAGGCGAGTTCCGCAAAAGTGTTAGTCTTTCAAGAAACAGCTTGCAGTCTTCGGTCGGAGCTATCACTCCCTGTCAGTCATTTAAGAAGTGAGTTCGACTAAGAATATTCTCACCACACATTTATTGCCTTGTGCTTCTTATAGGGTGATAGTTATTTTCCAGCTTAAGGCTGAAGAGAAGCTTGGCATGGAGAAGGCGAGGACCGGATTCAGTACAGAATTTAGGCACCACAAGGGTGTAAAACAAAATGGAATTCGTTAAAGTGAGTACCTATGAGGTACAAGTGCTATGGATAGGAACTGCGCAAGACCGTTTGCACCCTTATTTCGATATCGTATTCCGAATTTTCCTATCCGGCATTCATATTCGTTAGCCTTTCTTAATCTGGCGCTGAACTCTTCAAGACGATTTTGAAGGACTCTTTGTTGTGGGCTAGTTTCTCTAATAAGTTGTAAAGCGCGTTCACTTCGCGCTCACCAACTGTACCAGTTGCTGCGTACTAATTGTCGATTCAGACTTTCTTTTTATGCAAAAGCTGGATACGAAGATTGGCTAAGAGCGGTGACAGGATTTCGTATGAAGTGACTTGATGGAAAATAAGTGAGTGTACGATAAAGCCAGCGCCGCCGACATTTTTGTCGGTCTTATTGTTTTTCATCTCTCCTAGGATAATCACACGGAATTTGATGAGACTAGCGGCATCTAGAAAAGTCGGCGTCTGAAGACTGTTCTGGTGTTACAGGTGCAGAGCAAGAAGCAGTCTCCACGAAATGTCGTCAACGTGCTCGTTTTGACCGTTTCCAACTATGCGAACCGAGATTCTATCGCCTCTTACCGTCTCACCGCCAGACGTCGTAAACGGGAGCGCCCAGTTTGCGCTGGTTGAGCAAGTCGCGGTTCCCTAGAGTCCCGAAATAAGCCTAGCCGAAGCCTTCCTTACGTCCTCGCTACTAGAAACACGGGCCGGCTTTTATGGATGACGGGGAGACTTGCCATCATGCAATCATTGAAATTTGGTCCCAGAACGGCGGTGATTTCTGGCAGTAATTTTCTCTTTTACGACTACGATTAAAAACATGTGGATCAATTTCGGCTTTGACAATTTTCGTCGTTTACGCGCCGACATCAAACTATGACGAAGAAGAAGTCGAAGAGTTCTATATGGACTTGGAGAAGTTCTACAGAGAAGACCATACATTCTTCAAGGTCATCACTGGAGATTTGAACGCCAACATTGGACCAAGAAGAACGCCTGAAGAACGTCACATTGGGACCCACGGATTAGAAAGGAACGAACAGAGTGAGCGGCTCTCTGAGTTTATCATGACGACGATGGTAAATCGCAATTCCAAAAGCCCCAGGCTCAACGCTGGACGTGGGAGTCTCCCAATGGAGAGTACCATAACGAACTAGACCACATCATAGTAAATAGAAGGTTTTGTTTAACACATGTCGCTGTTGTCCCAAAATTCTACACGGGATCAGACCATCGCCTCCTTTGTGCAAGGTTCTATTTCTCGCGGAAAGGAGAAGAGCCGCTAAATTCAAAAACGGAAGTCCCAGAACCACCATAAACTGGGACTTGTTCAATTCATTAGTCGGCTGTTGGGAAGATGCCGTTGTCAAGAACATCGACGAGGAGCATGATCGGCTCATTCAACATCTTCACGTTAGCGCTTTGAAAGCTGAGAGTTCGAAAGCCACCATGAGTCGTCTACCTCCAGAAATACTCGAGGTGATACGCATGCGTGAAATGGCACGAGCAGCAGGCAACCGACAACTCACGCATGAACTTGCAAAACGATGCGGACAGGCCATAAAAGAAGATCTTAGAGAGAGAAGAGCAGCAGTAATGGTCGAAGCTGCAGAGGCTGGGAAAAGCATTTGCAAAGCCCATCGAAGCTTCGCTAATTACAGGACCAAGATGATTGCACTCCGACGCCGAGACGGAACAGTTACAGAGTCCAGAATGCCAATGGAGAAAACCATTCACGAATACTAGTCAGATCTCTTCGATAGCCACGTCCACCTTCCGTCATATGAAATAAAGGGAATGGATATGTTGTACGACCGGTTCTCCTTTCCGAAATCCGACATGCCATTTCGTCGGTGAAAAAATCGAACAGCACCAGGTCCGGAGAGGATAAGATCAGAGCATCTGCAGAACCTTCCGCCAGTCCTCGTAAACACACTGGCTCGGCTCTTCACACGTTGTCTCTCTGAATGCAAGGTCGCTACTCAATGGAAGACCAGCAAGACCGTGTTATTGTTCAAAAAAGGGTGACCTACACGATATCGGCAACTATCGTCCAATCTGCTGCTGTATGTCGTCTGCAAACTTTTCCACCCGAGTCATCCTAAACAGGATTGACAGAACACTGGAAGAAGGACAGCCATGTGAGCAAGGAGGATTTCGAAAAGGATTTAGTGCGATGGACCATATCCACACGGTAACAAGACTCATTGAAGCATCGCCAGAGTACAAAAGACCGCTGTCTCTCATTTTCATCGGTTTGAAGAAGGCCTTTGACTCAATTGAGATAGAAGCAGTCATAGAAGCCTTGATAGTCAAGGAGTCCCCACTCAGCACATAAAGATTCCTCGTGAGCTTTATAAAAATTTCACAACCAGGATATCACCATTTCTAGAACGATATTAACATTGACGTCAAAAGAGGGGTTAGGCAAGGCGATACCATCTCGCCAAAATTATTTACCGCCACCCTCCAGAACGTCATGCGAACATTGGAATAGGATAATATGGGAGTGGAAATCGATGGTCGGCAGTTACACCATCTTCGCTTTGCTTATGACATCGTCCTTATAACATCAAACACATTAGCCAAGCTGAGCGTATGCTTGCCGACTTTGATAAAGCCTGTGGAAAGACTGGTCTTCGACTAAATCTCACGAAAACGATGTTCATGAGGAATGAATTGGTTTCGTATGCCCCATTCACGCTCAACGGAACGAATATCTTCGGATGCTCTAGTTATGCCTATCTAGGTCGGGAAATCAATATGATGAACGACTTTGCTCCAGAGTTGAGCAGAAAGAAATGAGCGGCTTGGGGAGCTCTAAAGAGCATCCAGGAAGTAATGAGGACAGCAAAGAACACCCGACTCCGTGCCCACCTTTTCGACTCAACGGTACTTTCTGCGTTAACGTATGCGTCAGAAACCTGGCCGCTGCGTAAACAGGATGAAAAGTCACTCAGCGTTATTGAACGCGCAGTCGAAAGAACCATGCTAGGAGTATCCCGTTTCATGCAAGTAAGGGAAGGGATCCGAAGCTCCGACCTGCGTCAACGATCAAAAATCAAAGATGTCGTTCTGTACGCCAAAGAGACAAAGATAAGGTGGGCCGGGCATGTAATGCGTATGAATCACAACCGATGGACAAGAGCCGTTTGTGACTGGATTCCTCGGGATGTTAAACGCATTTCAGGAAGACCACCGACTCGATGGTCAGAGTTCTTCACGAAAAGCCTAGAAGAAAGATATGGTGCTCAACGAGTCCCTAAGCGAGCAGAACCCTCTGGGCTACTCTTGCACGCCACAGGGAAAAGTGGAAAATTTACTGGCGCCGGCTCCAGTCACTCGACGATCAACGGGACTACAGGTGATATAGGTGAGTTTTCTCTTAGCTGGTATTTCAGATAAAGAGGTCGAATTCCTTCTCGGTTTGAGTGACCCTGTCAGGTGTGATAAACCCCGTTTTGAACAACATAGTCGGGGCCCACTGGAACACCCCCGCACAGCAATGAAGAGACGACAAACCGTTCCAACTATACCTGCAATAGATACTTCCAAAACTAGAAGAGGTAACACACGAGTACTACCACAGCGATGCTAGGACCTTTGCAATACTCCGGACCGCAGTTGTCTGTAGTGGGGATCAAACACGCCATTACCCTTTCCGGGTGCTAGCGCATCATGCTCCTCTTTTGTTTCGCCTTTCTGTCAGCTAGTTTTTCAGTCTACCAGTGCCATCAGAAATCACCCGTCAACGGTATTGATCTGAGAAGCATAAATCGGTATCGAACCAAATTAAGCTGAGGCTGTAGTCAAAACCACAATGTTAACCTTTAATTTACGGCCTGCTACAATTTTTTCACGGTAGGGCACTGTTTGAAATACAACCACAATAATGCGGAGATGTTGGAAAAACTCGGGAGCTCAGTTGGACTTCGAACCCTTTCAGGAGGGTCAGGTGCTATCCACCACACCATCCAAGGCCCTTGCTTTGCCTTTCTCTCCGCTTTTACTCTCTAATTTTAGCGTTGTGATAAATGACGATAATGATAACTACCTGATAACTCTTTTTTTTTCCATAGCTATCTTACGTGAGAACATGAAAGCTTAACAAACACATGGAAGAGGCCTTGTGCTATCTCCACGGAGGTGGATACGATCCTTCCAATATGATGCCTCTCTGCTCCTCTTTAAGTCTGCCTAAAAATCAAAATCCTGAGGAAAATGAAAGAAATACGCCGCCTTTCTGAAGCACTTGACGTTAACAAGGACAGCTCTTGGCTTAAAAAAAAGAGAAAAAATTATGGGTCCATCGCAGTAGGATAACACGACTTGTTGGGCTTATTGGCAAAGACCACTGGATTCCACCGGCTTCGATCCCAATCCAAAAAAGGTTGCTATAAGATGAGACCATGTTTGGTTAAACTTGGAACGCCTAAGCATTACCGGGCCACGTAGGAGTTGAAGTCAGTACACGTGTGTTTAACATACCCTTCTGGCTCATTGACGCAAAGAAGCGTACATCCGTAATTACGGTAAAGGCGCAGAATACGGACTGTTTCTTCCGAACACTTTAGGAAACGTATGGTCCTCGGCTCGTGGATTTCCCGCAATGAAGATGTTATGGAAGTCATTTGAGCAGGGATCCCACAATCGCGAACTGCTTAGGCTGTCAGTTGGAAAGAGGGAGAGTATGCCAAGTGTTCCTGCGACCGCGTGCTCGTCGTCGGTGCTGGAGGGATTGGATGCGGACTGCCGGAAAGCGTAGCTCTCACTGGTTACGGAGACATCGATGTTGTGAGTTGCTCTTACTTTTTTTATTCTTGTGGTTTTTGCAGCTTCGCACTTTCTACCATAAAGGGCGTTCTTCTTTCTTCTTTACTGCGACGTTTTGGCAGTCCTGAAGCTTAAATTGCCAAGTTTCTAATTCTTTCTGTAGTCATAGCTTGATATGGCCATGACTGACGTTATCAGCTCGAATATTCAGTTTCTTTTCCGTCGTGAGCATGCTGGAAGATCCGAAGCGGAATTCGCTGCGGAAGGAATTCGTCAAATTTGTCCATCTCTAAAGATCCCATTTGATCTCGATAGCAAACTGAGGTATGTCATTGGTTTCTTCCCTTCTTTGTTTCTTATCACTCTATTCTGTAGTGATTTGTGAGGCGCCAGAGCAAAATAGCTTGTTGATCACTTCAATGTATCAGAAAGGCACGGCGAAAAATCCATTCTTGGCATGCTTTATTCACTTTTTCCGAAAAATATAAATCAGCCGTCCTCAAACAGCACTGTGGACAGAACTGGACCTTCGAGTGTCGTAGGGAGGATTTCAATTTGTAGAGAATGGTGTTGAGGTGTCTTGATTTGAAATCATTAGACGCCTCTGATCGAATCTACTCAACTGTGATTTTCGCTCCAATTGTTTTCTCATTTCTCTATTTAACGGCGTTCCATGAAAATTGGGCTGAGATCCAGAAAGCATCCCTTGAAACTCCTAGTTCTTGAGAAATATGTGCTATCGTCTAGTGAGATAAATAATGAGAAATCCATGAAGTTTATGAAATCGATAAGCTAATCAGGAAACTTTTTTTTTGTTTCTAGATGAGAGATATGATTTGATCGTAATGCCCAGTGTTCTCCACTTTTTATCACAGTGATCCATGTGACCATTCAATGCAGAATGGGATTCTCTACCAGTCTTCTGTTAGCTATTCACCTTCGATATCATGACGCCGTGAAGTTGGTGTGTTTTGTGTCGAACCGTCATTCGAAAGAAGATATTCTAGTGCAAAATTCAACTTGCCGTTCTTGCAGCTATTCTGTTTGGTGTTGAGAGCGTTGGACAACCGAGGTGATTCGACATCTAAATGCATTTTCATTTCTTTCTGTCAACATCGACTAGTAGTTTCGCTTTAGCAGCCCGAAACCGTGTGAACAGGATGTGCCTCGCTCCTAAAGTTCCGTTCATCGACAGTGACGCCGCTGGTTGTTCTGGACAAGTGAGTAATGTTGCTAAAAGTACCTCACTGTTTACCGTTTCTTCGCTTGTGGCCCTCTACCATGAGTGCCTGCACGAGCTCTGGGTGCTTGCATACGGGGCTCATCATCGATAAGATTGCATCGAGAGGAGGAGATTGCGGTAGCATTAAATAGTGAATATTGTTTCCTAAAGGCACAAGGTTCACCTCTAATCTAATTGCAGATTTCATCTTTCAAGAATGATTTAGTCCTAAACGAACCTTTCCAACGGTTTACTGCCTCATCTTGGCTGGCAGCTGTTCCTAGGTGTGGGGCTGCTATGTACATCGGGGGATTCATTCCCCCAGCTAGATCTCCCAAGTTGAGAAGGAGAAGAAGTCCGGCGTTTCCATCAGGAAGCCCAGCCAAGAGTAGACCAATACCAGGATCTGCCACTGTTCTAGTATCGAACTAGTCGCATCGCATGGTGGCAAATCTCCCTCTGATCCAGAAGGGCGGCAACTGTCTGTGGTGGTGACGACCTGGGGCAGACTTTGGCCTGGATGACCTCGGGACTCCAAGGAAACACAATGGCTAAACCAGCAAAACTCCGAAAAAATAGATGTTGTGCTGGGGCCCGCACAACCAATGAGGACGGGCCATCCAAATATCCAAATAAGTAAGTAGTCGCTTGTATTCTCATATTTGATGTATGAATCTGGCAAGGTTTTCTATGTGACACATCGTTAGCCGTCATTCACAATGCCTGAAGGTGTTAGCCTTTTTTTGGTAGAACTCGTCTCGCTTATTAATCGATGTCTGTTTTAGGTCAATTGCGCGTCATCTAAAAACCTTTCGTTTGCTGGACCTATGAGGCACAATTTAACGGGTTAGTCTTTTTTCTTGCTTCTATTGACAGTGATGGAAATGTACCCCAGCATTCAGAGATCGGTATAAATTTCGAAATGCCATGTTTGAGTTCGGTTTTCATTTCGCCTATGAATGCTGGCGCAGTGCGGTGGCGAGAATTTGGCGTAGAACAACTCGCAATTTTCTGGTAGCTATTCTTAATAGTTCTGTGTGGTACAAAGTGCTAGTATCGTGTCGTGCATAAACGTCACTAACAAACTTGGATTGTGCGTGTAATCTCGTGCAAAAATCAAACATCGGACTACTTTTTTCTATTTTAGCCTTAGTTTGATTTCTTGGTTTTTTAGTTGACGTGTTTTATAAGCAGAGTTTATCCTTCATCAGTGGCTGGAAATATTGTTCGTGCTATTGTGACTACTGTTGCAGTAGTTACTGGTGTGGTTGTGATCGGAGCAGCAAAAATCATCTCTTTCAATCTTGAATACGTCAGCGTTGCTTTTATAATTCGCGACGCGAATACAAAAAGGTGGGTTTGATGGTTTTCTAAGTTTTCTTCTATGGCCTGACCGTGATTACAGAATTGTTATAGCAGTTAGTAACGTTGATGAATATTTGTTATTTTCGTTATTACATGGCGCGTCACCACATGTAGCATAATGTGCGGTTCGCTGCACTTGTATCCGACTTTCTCTTTTCTGGCATCCACCAAGGTCCTCGGAACGTTTTTGCATATGGACTCGGCTGCTACTTGAAGATTCTTCCATCGTTGTTGTGAATGTCATCGCATGCTAGTCGATTTGAATCTCCCTAAAATCGTGATATAGCCGTGCTAGTGCGTTTTCTCGTGGATTAGAGGGAGCGATCTATTTGCAGACAAGTCTGGTGCAAATTCCCAGACCCTGCTGAGATGCTAGAATTGTTAGGCCTGACACGGGTTCGTACCGGTGCTTGGGAAGGTTGAGCTTCTCACATAATAGGTGGGATCATTACCACTGCGCTAGTTGCACCCCAAAAAAAAGTTGGTTATAATTGAAGCAAGTAAACGGCCAAATCTGCGGAAGTGCATTGCGTTT
The DNA here is from genome assembly GCA_018806985.1 of Angiostrongylus vasorum. NCBI lineage: Eukaryota > Metazoa > Nematoda > Chromadorea > Rhabditida > Metastrongylidae > Angiostrongylus > Angiostrongylus vasorum. Next base: position 14,712 of record JADANN010000287.1, read on the forward strand.
ATACCTTATCGACTTACACGCTCTCTTTGCCGTGCTTTGCAGGCTGTTTTTTGCGTGAGGATTTTCCTACTTTCGCATATATCTGACCGTTTGAAGACCATCTTACCCACAGATAGGTGACGTACAAGAAAAAAATCTTTTGTTTGAACTCTAAAAGCAGCATATTTTACTTTATTGGATTTTTAAGCTAGCATGAGGTAGATGAATTCGCCTTATCATCGGTTCTCTATATGACATCTTCATCGTCGTAACGAGATGGATCTTTTTCATTGACCACATATTTTAATTTATGGAAAATTTTATTAATTCTAGTGAAGGATCTTCTGACCTACATCTCTTTGTTATCAAGGCTAGTGTAAACTTGTTCCATCACAATGAAATGACAAGGTTTCTTTCTTACCACATGACAACTTTTTTTCCCTATTGTTATTCTCAGTTATTTGTGATTCTTTCTCAGGTTTTGGTAGATTATGTTCCATTCATGCCAAACATGAAGTGTTTTGTTTCTTAGGTAAATGCTATTGTTTTGTTCGAGTGAATTTGGAGTGTGGGCTGTCAAATCTGTACAGAATGTGGTTCGTTTGACGTAGTTCCATGTTCTTGTTTCACCATACTAATTTCTTTGACCTACTGATTGCTTACTATCTGTGCACTATCTTTGCATAAGTAAGGCAAAGTGGCTTTTATCTTACAAGCTTCCCTCCATTTTCGCAAAAATAGTTTTGGCTGTATTTTTTGTATTTAAATGACTGCTTATATAATGGAGTTATTCTGCCAAGCGTTGCCCATAGAATCTCTTTCCCAAATTTAGTATTGTAGATAAAACTTCTTCGGATAAGCACACTTTCCTCTGTGAATCTCGTAGTGCGCCTAATGGCATGTCTGTTCTACTTCTACCACCATTTTCGAAAAATAGGATACTTCATCTCAGTAAAATGATCAATTATAGAAGAAGCTTTAAGGACATGTTTGTACTATGTAGAAGTTCTATGCGTGCCTATAATGGGCACTTATCGATAGGTACTATACGTCTTCGAATGTAGCCTACTTGCCGTAGTATGCGTGAATTTTGAACTGCTTTACCGAAATCCTTTGCACATTTTGTGGGTTCGGTGGCTTGGCGGGAGGTTGACAGTGTGCTATAGCCACAATGTTAGTGTCCCACTTATCTTTTCACTTATTACGATTTTGCACCTGTTATTCGTTCGTTCAGTTCTCCTCTCTTCATCATCTGCTGGTTAGCCAGCTTAAGAACTACTTTTTTGATTCTATTGCATATTCCATTCAAATGTGTTTTCTTCTTGAGCAGTCTATCACACTGAGAAACACTTTGTCGTCAATTAATCCTGAACAGCTGTCGCTTTCAATCGGACAGATTGTTCATGAACCTCATTAGATGCATTGTGGACCAACAAAATTAGAACGGGACCAGGAGGTTTTAAAATATATTTTTCTCAACACTTTGAAACCAAAAGGACTGGATTCAGAAGCATAACATATTCCAGTAATCCCTACTTCTCTTCTCAGTTTTAGTGGTGGAACAATTCTCATTTTCTGTACGGTAACTGCTTCACTTGGACAAGAAAGATGACGAATGTAAATACATAGGTAAGGCTTGGTTAGAAAAATAGCTGAGAGACAGGCTAGCGAAGAACCCTCATGGTGTGCTGGTGAACGCGGTAGCCCCGGAAAAGGTAATACCGCGTTCGTTCCTCACTGCAGACACCTGCGGTCCGGAGTTTTGCAAATATCTCAGCACCATTGTGGCTGTATAACTAGAAGTATTTCTTAATTAACAGCCTCCATTTAACTTCAGCATGAATAGTCAGTACTTTTTTCTATTGATGAGCTTGTTCGAGGTGGATATGAGTTGTTTATTGTGGCAACGTTTCAGCTCACTCGAGCTCCCAGACCTGCAATGATTTGTTTCCTGTATTCACAGTGTTGTTTTCTACCTCGTGCAAGGCCATGAATAGAATAGAATAGCTGGTATTAATCATTGTTGGAACTCGTTTACACATTGTTTATGAAACCTCATTGAAAACGACTCCATCTATGTTGTTCATGAGTTCCATGCTTTGATGTGATACGTCAAGTGTTTCCGAGCTCCTGAGATCGTTGTTTACCCTTTTGAGCTGGTCAACGCTTGAATTCTGTAGAGTCGAAGTATGGCTGCTACTGAGGAATTCAACTGAGCCTTCCATGAACTCTCGCTGGTTAATAATGATGGTGACGCCTCTGAAGACATTGGTGTAGAGAAGCATGTCCTGAGTTCAGCGGAGAATTTTCTGACTTTACTGTAAGCACTTCGCATTACTTCATTATCCAGTTTTTTGTCTTCTGTCTTTTTCCTTTGTCGTCATTTTTTGTTGTCCATCGTGGTCTTCATTCATCGTAGTCTTCCGTTTTAACGATCGAAACTTCTAGAGTTGAGAGTCGCCTTCAATCAATGGCAGATGGTGGGAATGCGGAGGACAATGTGACATGTGCTTGCCAAAGGAACTAGTGAGTATTTAAATCTTCGCTTCCAATAGTTCTCACGGTTCCTTCTTCCTCGTAGTTTTTCCCCATTTGCTCTTTCTCCCACGTAGTCACATAATGTTTTCTAGGTGAAGGGAGGATCTACTGCTACCATTTGCACCAAATCTCGGTCGACAACTTCATGACACAACTGTTACAAAGTTATTCTTGTTTTCCGATTGTTCATTGTCCATTGATGGTAGCGTATGAGAAGGGGTTATGTGTTTATGTTGTAGTTTACGAAGTAAAAATTCTCATGCTCTTTTGATTTTATTGAGCCTACACGTATTATTCTATCATGTTCCATTGGACAGGACAACGCATGCGGTACCTTATGCATTAAATCCTTCCAGTGATTTTCAGGAAGAAAAATCAAATAGTCAGAGCCCACTGAATATCTGTGAGGGATGGAAGATTCCGTTCAATAACAAATTATTTCGAAATGTCACTGAGGATAGAGCACTCCATATGCTCAAAGTCAACTTCTTGCAACAGATGAACCTCATCTGTGGTTGTAATGAATGAAACAAATGAAGAAAGTTCCCCCAAATCCTTTGAGGCCGATTCACTTTAGCGAACTAGTGAATATCTCAAGATTATTACCCGCTTAGTTGACAAATAAAGTGCACGACAGAACTATGCGTTGCTCACACCAACACATGCAACACCTGGTTTCTGATCGAAAAACATGAGCTTTCTTCCTGTGCTAGTGGTATGCTGCTTAATTCGATCTGGCCAGCCGAACCAAACCCTCGATCTGTGTGGAAGAGTAGCTTGGTAAATTGTGAAACTTTCCGATGATCATACAAGTGGATTTGAGCACTACTTTCAAGAACACTTGTCAAAAATTATGAAGGGAAAGGTTGAGAATTCTTTCCAAACTTGCAACTCGATAAGTCACGTCAGTGACCAAATACTGTGTTGACGGGCTAGCGCTTCCTAGACCTCACTTGTAATTTTGCTGGGCGTCAGCTACGTATTTATTATTAAATAACATCCCTTATGTACGATGTATTTTTCGAAGTGCCATATTTTAGGGTTTATAGCCGCAAAGTGAGCTAGTCCGGCAGGGTGTTTCTAAGGTAAATCATAAGTTACAAAAGGTAGAATAAATTTCTAAGTGGAGAGAATGGCTTTCCTGGTCACACCCCCACTGTGTTGATCTGCTCTCGTCTAGCCATGGGATGATTTTACACAGGGCGGAACGAAAAACCCTGGAGCCCTCTAGACCGGGCATGGACATTAGAGTGTCCGTACGGGCCCCTATGGGTTAATCACTGTCGAGTTAGAGCATTGAACTCCAACCTTACAAATGAACAAAAAACGTGCTATATGCCGGGTTAGGGAGCTCATAATTTCAAAATTTGTCCGCCAATTTATTAGTGGTAAAGGTGGGAACGTGTAGTTACTTCTAGTCATTCGCATATCGGAATAACAGAAAAACATCTCCAGCATGTTTCCCTGTTATCGACCGTTCTCCGAGAAGGAGTGTAGAAACGAATACCGAAAATTAAATAGAGAATGGGTCAATACGGCTTTGAAGAAGGCGACGGAACTGCAACGTTACCCGCATGAAAGTTTTATGCCGACCTCTCATCAGTTTGAGTGATGTAAAAGAAATTATTGGTTATTGTTACTGAGATTTAATGGAAGTCCGTCATTAAAATTTGTGGATATCGTTGTATAAAACACATCCAGGCTCTCAAGAAGACGAGATCAACTGATACCGACATCGCGTCAGGTCAACAATGGCAGTTGGCTAGAAATACATGCTTGGATACTCTTCACTGGTTGCGCGGGCTCCAGAATAATTTCCATTTTTTTCGGAGTTTTTCTGGTTTAAACATTGTAGTTCCCTGGAGTCCCGAGGTTAGCCTGGCCAAAGCCCGCCACAGGTCGTCACCACCACAGACCGTTGCCGCCCTTGTGGATCAGAGGGAGATTTGCCACCGTGCGACTAGTTTGATACCAGGGGCGTGGCAGATCCTGGTACTGGTCTACTCTTAGCTGGGGCTTCCTGATGTAAACGCCGGACTCCTTCCCAGCTGGGAAGGCTCTGGTGAGAGGATGAATCCACCGCTTTACATCGCAGCCTGACACACAGGAACAGCTCCCAGCTATGACGATGCGGTGAACCATTAGGGAGGTTAGAATTACATTAATTATTAAAGCCGAGGTTTATAGAAAGCCGCTTTTTTTTATTCAACAAATAAAAGGTAATTCTCCTGATATAGAAAAAATGTTATGGACATCGGATCTGCTACAGTTCCTATTCAATTCGTCCCATCAGAGAGGAGCCATTGAGTTATATGGAAGGCTATGCAAAAATATCCAAAAACTGTCATATAATTTACGAATCTTGTGTCAGCTCAGTCATGTACAAAGCTATTTTCAGATCTATTAATCACACCTGATTCTAAAGAGTATAACAGATTACTTGGGTTTTTTTTGCGCACTAAAATCAATGCACGTGGCACAACCTGTCTCTCCACAATGTACCGAAATCAACACAAATTTTTAAGATGGTGATGAAGGTCCATTGTATTAAATCCTTTTCGAAACCCTGCTTGCTCACATGTTTGTCTTTCGTCCAGTGTTCTGTCACTGTTGTTTAGAATGACTCGAGTGAAAAGTTTATAGGCGACAGACAGGAAGCAGACTGGGTGATAGTCGCCGATATCGAGGAGTTTGGTCGATATCACTTTTTGAACGGTCATGATGGTCTTCTACTGAGTAGAGACCTTGCATTCGGACAAGTAATGTGAGAAATGACGAGCGACTATATTGACGAGGGCTTGCAGAAGATTCTTCAGGAGCTTAGGTCTTATTTTATCCTAACAAAGTGTTTCTTGATTCTGCACCGACGAAATAGCATGACGGAATGGTCTTGGTCGTCATAAACTCAGAAAGCCTCCCACCTTCCTCGTTCCATTCTAATCCGTGGGTCCCAATGTGATGTTCTACATTCTTCTGTGTCCAATCTTAGCGTTAAAATCACCAATGGTAACCTTGAAGAATGTATGGTTTTCTCTGTAGAAGTTCTCGAAGTCCACATAGAACGCTTCGACTTCTTCTTCGTCATAGTTTGATGTCGGCGCATAAACGACGAAGATTGTCGAAGCCGGTATTGATCCACATCTTTTTAATCGTAAACGTCCGATTCGGGTTGTTAGTTGTTCGAATGAATCGATGTTCATGGACAAATTCGTGTTGACGAGAATGCCGAAGCCGCCGGCTCCTCTGCTATCGCATGTTCCGACCAACAGTTATTCTCCGGTGTCATAGACGGGTTTGAATGGGTGGCATCGTCTCGTCTCGGCAGGCCGATGACGTAGTACCTTATCCTTCTTGCCTGGAAGAGCAAGCCTTCTACCGAGCAATCAGATCCAAATGTGGGTGCATTATAAGTAAAGATCGTAATCACTTTATTCCTTTGCGATTTACGCAGCAAAGAATGGCCCTGAGATTTTTAGCATTGGAGGCGACTCCTAACCGCCTCTCATATACTTCCCTTCTCACTTGATTGCAGGCTTCTCGCAGAATTGGCTTGAAGAATACAATCTACATAAACGAGAACACACCCAAGCACGCTTGCATGAAAATGCCTCATAAATACAGAAAGTATGTGCCAAATCGTCGCAGCAGAAACGAGGAGTCCATCCCCTGGATCCACCTGCGTTTCAATGAAGCAAAGGTCGCTTCTGGTTGGCGATTAACCCCCCCTATCCGCCACCTGGGGACGTGCCACCATGATTCGCAGCGAAGCAACATGAGATCCCGACTATTCTCTAATGTTCCCTATTTCCTTATAAGGCTCGTATAGTGTGCATGAACTTAGCATCCTGTCGCCTACTCCATTGTATTTCGAACTGCGAGGCTCAAACCCAGCGTACTTGCCCTATATTAATACCTAACCGTAGCCACCAACCAAGGTAGCATCGGGTGACAGCTGAACGATGCGACATTCTCCAGTCCATTCAAGCGTGAGTAACACCACGATATTCGCTTGGATACTGGTTGCATCGTTTATATCACCTTACTTCCTTATGTCTTAAAGGGAATTCCGGTTGTTGCGCTAACTATTCCCATAATACGTACCTGTACCCCATATTTGATACCTCATAAATCTATTATACAAGCCACTACGTTATCGTGAGTGCATTTTGATCCGCTGTTCTCGCACCGTCTTCACTGGCTTCAGCACCTTGCTCCTTGATCTCACGAGTAGTCTTTAACTGTCAAGCTCTTCGCTTACACAAGCTGTACTTTTATGATGGCTTTCCATGTCCTAACAGTGCCTCATTAATCTATTGTATAGATCTCTCCGCTTTTGTAAATGTCCCTCCGTAATTGTGTTGCACGTGCCTATTAACTGTGCTACTGTATACATTTTGCATACACTTGTTGTCCTTCTAGCGTTTGCCATCTTTGTGTTATTATTATTTATAAGGGTTTAACAACTCATGTTTGAGAATGTGAGCAGCGGCACCTACAAAGAGTCCCACGTGGCAGGCCCAAGGAAGAGAAAGAACTACCACACAAACATTCTCTTAGGATAAAGCATAGAAGGTTACCAAAACGTATATTGTCGAGTTTTTAGGTCATTCCTAGTTTAACATCAACCATGTGACTGCTCTTGCGCACCACAAAGTAGATAAGACGCTCCAGAAGATTTCACTTTATTTACGAAACCAAGGCTCAAGGAAAACCAACATTCAAAAATGACAATAGTGAAGATCAAGCACTCCGTACGGACAAACAGCATTTCTCAGTTTTTTCTTGCTTGGCATTCTATGGTACCTATCTCTTTGTCTTCATAATGGTCGTAATGGTCGTTGCCGTCAATCCCATCTTCACTTTGTCCACTCGTGGATGGACCAACCTCATCGCTCAAAGATGGAGCATCATCACCCACTCCTTGTTCACCAGGAACATTTTTTAGTGGGCCAAAGAAAGTCGGGTCTAAAAAATTCACCTACTGCACAAGGAGTAACGTGGAAGATTTCTTTTTTTGCAAAGCGACTACAACTTATGTTAGAATACTTTTCAAAATCGTCGAGTGAAGTCAGTTTTGAGCTCAAAAACTTCTCCACATATATTAAGTCTTCGAGCCTACATATATACCTTCAGTAATCAGGTTCTCAAATGATTGCAAGTTTTTAAAAGAAGCCAGGTGAAAAATATTAGACAGTAGACTTTCATCCTGAGAAAAAGTCAAGGGCGAACTTATCTGAAAGAATATGCCGTAAAGAACGACAATTGACCAGTTCCAGTTTATTCTTCCACAAGTCCAATTCTGCCATTATTTTCTAAAAAGTTCTCCCTACATAAATCAGTCAATAAAAAAAACTGTGACAACGAGAAGTACTGGTACTCACTTCGATTTCGGCCTTCTGTTCGGAAGACGTGCACAAATCCAACACCGTCTGGAAAAGTTCTTGCTGCATGTCTCAGCCAACAAAGATGATCACGATAATGAAAAAATAGTCACACTCACTTGATATATAGACTTCAGATCGCAATATTTCAACAGCTCGAACCATACAAATCCCAGCTGAATGTTACAGCAAATTACTGCGGTAATAAGATTTGAGAACAGGATTTTGAAGTGGGGATGTTCTCTTTCTTCACCTTAGAAAAAAAAGAAGAAAGAAGGTATATGACTGTTACATCGAATAAACGAGATGTTTGCGTCGTTTTCTTGTTCAGCAATCGCGAGGTTGTTAAACAGCATACATTTACTTCCATAGAAAAACACAATACAATACAACAGTAGCTGACGTTTCGGCAGTATCGCCTTCTTCAGAGCCTGGAAGGGTATACTGACATACAATTTACTAAGCCAAACGCTTCAATGACACTTACAAAAGACGAAAAACTCTATGGTAATTGCATGGTCAACAGCTTCTCGAAAAAAACTCACCGCTTTTTTTACGTGCCTTCCAATGAGGAAGATTAGAACAGCTGATTATAGTCGCATAAGGTTGATGACTGCACCATCCCACATCAGAAATTGATGCGAACATACGGGGTCAGGTCGCGTATGACCTCTGGGCATTCATCCTTGCTATTCATTGTAGGGTTTTTGGCATTTATCTAAAAAATCCTCAAGAAGTTTTCGCGCTGGTGTTCTAGTCTCCTGCGCAAGGATATTGACTTTTACTTCAAAATCGTCCCCGCTGTGCTTTTTGTATCCTATGCGTGCCTAGTGGGGCACTTTGTCTTAGTTTTCGTTTGCCATCTAGGTGTTCTTTTATACGGATACACAAAGGCCTGCCCGTTTCGCCAATATATTCATCTCCGCAATTATTACAAGAGATCAGGTATATCGTACCTGAACTCACGCAATCACCGTCCCTGCCGTAAGGGCAGATTACGCAATTTGTTGTTTCGCATAGACGGTCATACAGGCGGTTACGAACTAACTGACGACGTAGAGTAGCCGGTGGTATTTCAACTATCGCTACCGATTCCTCTAGACCTGTCCTTCTTAAGCATCGTTTAATCGCTACGCTTACTTCATCGCTAATAAAGGGCAGCATAAACGGGACTTTCTTTTGGCCAAGTGTTTCGCTTGGGCGTGTCACTCTCCTTCTAAACTTATCTCGTGGGGTTACTATTTCGTAGCCATTGGAGATGGCTATTTGCCGAGCCAAGTCGAGCGATTCTTCCTTTAGTTCCCTGGTTGTGCACACAGAGGTGGCTGTTCGAAACATGTTTCTCACAAGCGCCCTCTTTGTGTGTGAAGGGTGGGAAGAAAGGAAATGAACGAGGATGTTCTTGTTACTTGGCTTTCGGTACCACTTTGTCAGGTAACCGCTACTTGATAGGTTTATTTGGACGTTTAAAAACGGAAGCCAGTCTTTTCTCGGTTTCTCCCGGGTGAACTTAATGTACTCAGACTGCTCGTTCAATAATTCAAAGCATTTGTCCATCTCCTCCTGCGTAGAGAAGATGACAAAACAATCATCTACATATCTGCAGTAGAGTAGTGGCCGGAGATCGAGAGGAGGGGCTTCTATCTTAGACATAAACACAATGGCAAGGCTTGGTGCCAGTCGCTGTCCCATAGCCAACCCCCTTATTTGCGCGAAATATTTCTCAGACCATCTGAAGGCGATACTGCCGAAACGTCAGCTACTGTTGTATTGTATTGTGTTTTTCTATGGAAGTAAATGTATGCTGTTTAACAACCTCGCGATTGCTGAACAAGAAAACGACGCATTCATATTCCAATGCCGAGGTTAATAGAAAGTCGATCCTGGAAACGAGATGTTGTTAAAAGGGTAATAATAAAGTTAAAGTCAGGAAGTTCTTGAGGCTTACAACTTGATAAAAGTTCTGAAATTTCACTTAATTAGCAGAACAATGGAAAGGCTTTTAGAGCGGATAGATGAGGGAAGAGGTCTAAATCTGTAGGCTAAGGAAACAGGGCAGCTTGAGGAGAGATAGCCAGATGTACTGTAGTCAACGATTATTATGAGGGAACAAAAACCACAAAAAATGTGGTTGAGACAGAGATAGATCGCGACGAAATGAATGAATTTACAGCAGTAATAAAACTGGTATACACAATAAATGGAACAATCGCCGGTCACTGTAAAGAATGCAGGTCTAAAACCTCAATCAATACGCATCAATCGCATGCCATGGAGACGTCATAGAAAACCATTGGTATAACGCTCGCACACAGAACTTTGGAGAAAAAAAGACATTTTTTTGCCCATGAACGAAACAGCTAGCACTGTCGGAAAATTCTTGAGGTGGAAAAAACGAAAAAATGTGGCAAAATCCGGTAGTGAAACGACGCAATGCATGTAGGAAAGAAATGCGTACAACATAGCCAACCGCACAAAATATCTACAAGATCACAATGATGCTGAGATATTTGCAAAACTTAAGCCCTAGGAAGGATCGAACTGCGACCACCCTTTCTGGAGATCCACATGTTAGGCACGGCACCACTGATGCCCTCATTCTGCGCTTCTCTCAGCCGGTCTTTTTTACCCTAACGGTGCCACCATTGTGGTTGTATTTCACACAATACCTTGCAGTGTAAAAACAATGGGGAGTAGATAAAAGTCACACATTGTGATATCTACAAGATGTTTTAACCTTTATTGAGTGCCTATTCTTTCTTCGTGGTACAGTGTTCTGTGGAATACAACCCAAGTTTTCCCCATACAAATCCAATGACAAGAACATTGGTGATAACGAAAAATACTTGCACTCACTTCAAGAGCAGCCTTATCTACGGGAGACTCACACAAATCGAGCAGCTGCTGGAAAAATTCTTGGTGTATTTGTCAGTGGATAACAATGATTATGATGAGGAAAAATAGTTCTACTCACTTCTACTACAGGCCTCGCTCTGCTACATCTCATCAATTCGATCGACATTAAAGCGAACTGAAAGTACTTTCACGTTGCTACAGTAACGAGACTTGAGAATAAGATTCTGAAGTGGGAAAGAGGTTTTCCTCGTCAGTGTAAGAAAAGTGGGATAAAAAAATAGATGAATTTTATACAAACAAAATAAAGCGATGATAGAAGGGTTACAATACCGTCAAGGATAGAGAGTTCTGCAGAGACACATCCAGATTAAATATTTGGAAACGAACTTGGAAAACGAAACAATGGAAAGGCTTTTACGAGCGGACAGATGAGGGAAGAGGTCTAAATCTGTTAGCTAAGGAAACAGGGCAGCTTGAGGAGAGACAGCCAGATGTACTGTAGTGTACGATTATTATGAGGGAAAAAAAACCACAAAAATGTGGTAGAGACAGAGATAGATCGCGACGAAATGAATGAATTTACAGCTGTAATAAAACTGGTGTACACAATAAATGGAACAATCGCGGGTCACTGTAAAGAATGCAGGTCTAAAATCTCAATCAATACGCACCAATCGCATGCCATGGAGACGTCATAGAAAACCATTGGTATAACGCTCTCACACAGAAATTTGGAGAAAAAAAGACACCATTTTTTGCCAACGAACGAAACGGCTGGTTCTGGTGGAAAATTCTTAGGATGAAAAGACGACAAAAGTGGTAGAATCCGGTACTCATTCAACGAAATGCATGTTACCAAGAAATGTGAGCAACATGAACAACCACACAAAATATCCACAAGACATTTTGGCTTCTGTTTATTGCCTGTCCTTTTTCCAGGGCAGTGTATTCTGTGAAGTACAACCCAAGCCCTTACCGTAAAAATCTGACGGTAGAAATAATAGTGGTAATGAAAAATGCGTGTACTCACGTTAATATGAGTATTTATTCCGGAACACATGTCCAAGGTCAAGAGCCGCTGTAAAAGTTCTTTCTGTTTGTATCGGTCGATAGAAATGATCGCGACAATGGAAGGCAATGGACTCACCGCTATCATATCCTTCGCCCTGCAGCATTTCATCACCTCGGTAAAGAGAACACGGTACTGAAAATGTTTACAAGTTGCTGCATTAATAAGCATCTTTCGACATGATGGTGAGGTTTTCTTCGTCAGTGTAAGAAAAATAAGAAGAAAGAAGGATTACGATTATACAAGTCTAACAAGATGATGGTAGAAGCGTAATAACAACGTCAAGTCAGAGAGCACTGTAGGTGCACAAACACATTAAGGTTTTGAAATCCCAAAAAATGGAGAGGGTTTTACGATCGGACAGATGAGGCAGAGATGTAAATCTGTAACTTAGGGAAAAGGACCGTCTGAGGAGACATAGCCAGGCGGACTGCCGTATACGATTCTTATGAGGAATGCGAATCACAGAAAATTCCAAAATATGCTAAAGACAAAGAGAGTTCGTGACGAAATGAACGGATTTAGAGTGGTAACGAGGTCGTTATACACAATAAATCGAACAATAATAGGTTACTGTAGAGAATGTAGGCTTAAATTTGCAATCAATACGTACCAACCGCATGCAGTCGAGATGTCTTAGCAAACCATTAGTGTAACACTTGCACACGAAACTTCGAAGAAAACGACGTCAGTTTTGATTTTGAACGAAAAAAAAACTGGCACTGGTGAGGAATCCTTGAGGTTAAAAAAGAAGTCGAAATATGATAAAATCCGGCACTGGTTCGAGGAAATGTACGTGGCCACAGAAAGTGTACAACATGGGCAACCACAAAAAATGTCTACACGATGTTCTAACTCTTATTTGCTGCCTATTTTCAGTCTTCCATTGCCCAGTGTTATGTGAAATGCAATCCAAGTTCTGCCGATATGAATCTGGGGATGAAAATAGTTATGATCATATAAGAAACACTTGAACTCACTTGAAGTTCAGCCTTGTCTATGGGAAACGGACAGGAGGCTAACTGTCGCCGGATAAGCTCTTTCTGTATATATCAATCGATAGAAATGATCTTGATATTTGAAAAATAATTGTACTCACGTCTAGAACGGGCTTCGCCTGGCAACATTTGTTCAACTTTCGACCGCTTACGTCCATCTGAAAGTGTTAGCAAGTCAGTACAATGGTAACATTTGACAATCACATTTTGAAACGGTGACGAGGTTTTCTTCGACAATGTAAGAAAAATAAGGAAAAGGAAAGACGGCTGTCGTTGGAAAAACCACCGTTTTTCCTTTATGAGCAAATAAGAGTAGTTATTTTGGTATTTACTAATACAACGAGCTGACGTTTCGGCGGCTTCGCCGCCTTCGAGGCTACACATCTCTCACCCGTACTGGTCTTTGTGCGGATGGTCTCTACCAGTTGGATGACCGACAACAACGAACAAAACGGTCGGTGTTTAAGAGAAGCTGTTCTCTTGTGCGCAAGGAGATTTATATGTTAAATTCAACTTTCTACTTACTGCCTATTATAAATTTTTCATGGCAGGGTATTACGTGTGATACTACCATTATGATGCTGAGACATTTGCAAAACTCCGGACAGCAGGTGTTTGCTGTGGGGAATGAACGCGCTATTACTCTTTCCGGGGGTTAACGCGTTCAGCACCACACCATTCCGGTCCTTCGTTTCTCCTGTCTCTCAGCTAGTAGCTTTATGCGTTAAGTTCTGTCTGCTGAGGTTATGAAAGTGTTTGGCTGAGTAAATCGCATGTCAATTTGACCTTTCAAGGCTTTGAGGAAAGCGACACCGCCGAAACGTCAGTCACAGTGTGTCAACAAATACGAAAACAACAACCTTGCATTTGCTCATAAAGGAAAAAAGTGAATTGTTGATCAAGGCCGAGGTCAAGAGAAAGTCGGTCTTGGGTTTGCTACCTGGAGTACCAGCATAATAATAATGTCAACATTAGGAAGTTCCAAGGTTTTGAAGTCCCACTCTAATAGCAAAACAATGGAAAGACGGACAGATGAGGGCAGTGGTCTAAATCCGTAACTTAGGAAGAATGTCGTATTCGATCCTTGTGAGTAACACAAATAGCAGAAACCTTAAAAAAAATACAGTTAAGGCAGACACAGATCATTACGGAAGGAACTAATTAACAGCATTAACGAAATTGATACGAACTATAAACCGAACAATCACAGGTTACAGTAGAGAGTGCAGACCTGAGTTTGCAATCAATACGTATCAATCGCATGCAGTTGACCTGTCTCAGAAAATCTTTGGTATAACCCTTGCACACGAAACGTCAAGAAAAAGACATCATATTTGCTAATGAACGAAACAACTGATACTGGTAAGGAATTCGTGAGTGCAAGAAACGACAAATGTGATAAAGTCCGGAAATGGCTTCAAAATGAACAACCGCACAAAACAGTTACAGGATGGGAGGTGTTCAGGTGTAAAAAAATGAGTGGTTTATCTAAGGACCTCCGCCTTGGAAGAGCACTGCACGACGAACATTTCAATGTGCTCGTTGTTACGAAATCCCTCCTCCGTAGTGAGTGAATGGCACATCTTCTCTTGGATTCAGTCAATTTTTGTGACCCAAGTGCAGTCTGTTCACAAATCTTCATGGTTTCATCTGAATATCACTACTTCATTGCAGATTTTCATCACCATTGCCTGCCACGTGTTGCATCTGTGTGATCTGTTTGTTGTGAGATCAACTCAACATCCTGTTCAAAGCTCGGAAATGTCATCGCATTCCTGAAAGGACAGGATTTTCCGCTTTATCTGGAAAAGAAAATGCCCAGTCTACAGAGGAAAATGTGTTGAACGCCTTTCTGCAAACATTTTTTTCTGTTAAATGTATAGCATCAGTTAGTAGAGGTTTCCCGCACTTATCATTTTCAGGTTTTTAGATCCCACAATGATCCTCCGGGACAAATCAGTTGATAAGCCAATATTCTACGTTTCGTTCAAGAGTCTTCTACGAATTAGTAGACTTCCACTGGCTAGAACGTAAGGCACGTTGGAAGCCTGAGCACAGCTGCGAAACGATTTCTCTCTTGTATTTTGCCTTTTTATATTCTCTTAATATCACACGATTTTTCTCTAGCATTTACCACCATGATGGTAAGAATTTATTACGCCTAATATTACTGGTATTGATTGGACCTAATAGCTAAGATTGCAGTTTCCTTTGTTGAAACAGTAAGAGATACCCATGAGCGCTTGGAAATTGGAAGAACGTGCTGATTAGACTGGACTACCAGAGACTTATCGCTTCGTCGTCGTTCGTTGGGGATGTTCTTCGATGCCGAGTGACGATATACAGCAAGCGTGCATCTGCGGGCAACGTCTTCCAATCTGATCAGTTCGACACTTTCATGCCGAAGTCCAGCTAGTTGCCAACATATGGCAGCGGTAGAGCGCAGATATCCGACGGTCACTACTCTCCTGGTAATTTGTTGAAAGCGAAGAGCCTCAGATGAAAAGCATGATGTCCTTCGAGCAAGCGAAGCCCACTATGAAGGTCTGATGACAAAAGGCCGGAACGCCTGCAAGGTTTGCTGGGACCTTCTCCGGTCATTTGATGACTCATGGCATTCGAATTGCTGAGCCTGATTAACAGAACGTTATAATTGGTTCATATGTGACTGACAAAGAAGGGATTACTTGATAAACACACATAGATTCTCTCCTTGTTGTGACAACTCCCGTCGAAAAATCGCGCACCGACGAGCAACGCAGTCGCAACCGCAGGAATTCCCTCCGTTGGCGGTCGATTGGCATCCGGTATGCTCTTGCGGTCGCCAGCCAAGTCTTGCATCGACTTCACTTCATGTTTTTTTCATAGCCTCACAATCTCAGTGTGGATGTAACTTCATCCTAAATTAAGACATTGGAGTCATTGATTTCTCCAATAAATTCGCTGGTGTTGTAATAGTGTGTAGAATTGTCTTATATTTCCCGAAATCTTAAGGTCTGTTCGTTAAGTGTCCACTAAGTTCTCATTATTTACAAGTGTTATCTGGTAAGCCGACATGTTAATGTCACCGTTCACCTACTGTGTAGGGCGTCCTAGTTGCTTTTCATTTTCTTCTTCATTACAGTCCATGTTTTCGACCCTACAGGACGTTTCTCTCTCGTGGATGTTCATTTTGTTGCTACCGACATTTGTCTGTCACAGGTCTCTTTGGGAACGTTTCCACATGTTCGTCTGCTGATTTTAGATGAGCTGAAGGGGAGTGCGGATGGTATCGAACGCAGTTCTTCCGGTGTCTGGTACGAAGCCTTCCGTGCGAATTCTTCTACGCCTTCGCCCATACAACTGGTCGAAAAGGACGATTCCTTATGACTGAGAAGTCCAGAAGAAAAGGTGCCATTTCATTCCATAACTGTAACAGTGTCACCAAATTCGATTGAGTGTTTTGAATTGGTGGTGCTTTCAGCAACGTCGCCTCTCCCCAATCGACGAGCTTTTGGAGTTGCTGGAAAAGCTTGGGGAACACAGGTCGAATGTGTCATTCTGTTGAAAAACGTTGATGAAGAAAGTGAGAGCAGTGAGTTTACAAGTATGTTGTACTCGCTAGCACTGGAAGAGCTGTGGAAAATACGAATGGTGGCTTGGAATCATGTTTGGTCAGGTTTTGCTTGCAGATTTCATAGTCAAACAGTGGTTTCTTATGCTTCATCTAAGCACGAATACGTTGCAGCTCTTAGATGGGTGTTTTAAAACGAGCTTTCGATTCTCCTTGTGACTCCTTGACGAATTTCGAAGCTTTTCTTATGGTCGCATGTCTACGTCGATTGCATCAGGTATTCCCTTTCCTGCTTTTGAAACCATTGTTTTGGATGGACCATTGTTGTTATTATATTCCTGGTAAACCACCCATGATCACAATGAGGTGTTAACTCGACTTCCCTGCCAACTAGTTCTTCGATATCTCCAGATCGCAGCCGACCACCTCCAGTGGGCAGGTCTTCTTTCGTTCAAACACATTGAAGCTGTTGGATGCCAAGGTTTTATGAAGTGTCATTCTGGACTCGACGTTGCCACCTCTGCAAGATGAGGACCATTTAATTTCTGGAATGTTTTTGACTCATATGTATGTATTTTGTATTTTGTATGTATTTTTGTCTTGCATTATGTAATGGCTCCTTTATCGACAAGTGCAGGACGAAAAACATTTTAAGAATTGGAGCTATCGGTTAAGGGGAATGATTGGAGCGCGACGAAGAAATCTTCTTAGCACCGAGTTCATCTTAACTTTTGTGGCTGATCGAGAATTCCTGGAATTTCAACGTGAACGTGCTTGTGAATCTTGTGTAATTCTTTTCTTCTTAGAAGTTTCTATTGAACTTTTCTATTGATGTCGGCTTTAATTCTGTTTTGATTTCTTGGAAGCCAACGTATTTTACAAGCGTTTCAGACAGCTCATAGCTAGAATAGATTTTGTGAATGGTGAGGAAAAATATATGGAAAATATATAAAGTACAAAACACCGGTTTACCGCTTCATCATGGCTGGGAGGTATTCCTGAGGGTCGGGTTGCGATGTACAGCAGTTGGATTCGTCCTCCCGGCAGGGTCTCCCAAGCTGAGGAGTCCGGCGTTTCCATTAGGAACCCTAGTTAAGAGTAAACCAGTAGCAAGATCCACCACCGTCCTGGTATCAAACTCGCATGATGACAAATCTCCCTCTGATCCACAAGGGCTGCGACTGCCTGTGGTGGTGAAGACCTGGGGCAGACTTTGGCCAGGCCGACCTCGGGATTCCAGGGAACCACAATAGCTTAACCAGCAAATCTCCGAAATGTAGAGCTAACGGCTGTTGTCTATCGGCTGTGCCGTTTATATGCATTTTATGTCAAAAAACAAAGAAGAGTAGAAGAGTCGAAGAATTATAAATGTTGACAAAATATGTAAAGCTAGAGGCAGATCTATCTGTTTTGGCGGGACACATCCATCGATTTATATCCGTTATATGTTGGAGGACGCTAACGGTCAACTACTGCAAGCAACGTTGTGTATGGCTACTCAGTTATCATCATGATCAAGTGAAGGTGATTGCTAGCGCTGACACTCTTCTATTCTTCGTCATCATCGTGGAGGAACAAATGAGTTTTGGATCGTGTTTGAAACCATTTGCAATCCTTTCTCTGGAAATGGGAGTAAATACTAAGTCATTATATGACAAGTTATGCTTTGGGCTTCAAGTATATAGAGGTTCACAGTTTTCGGAACGTCTAGTGAAATTGTTTCGAGTGGCTTCTTATATGTGTAGACTATTGAGTTTTATGATTGGCACAAACTACTAGTAGCCCCTAATCTTTTTTGAAGCCAAGTGTTATCTAAATATCTCCGTAATCACTCTTATATCCCATGAAGTGATAGTCATTTAGAATTGTTAGCTAGATTCACCTAACTGTGGCGAATGTAGCGCTGTGGTCAGAGGTGCACTGTGGTACACACGTGGTCATCAGTTCTGTTCCGCTCCTATGGTTTACCAAGCCTTCCCTTCCTCAGGGCTCGGCAAGTTTTTACTACTGCTGTCTGGGAGCATAGTTGAACAGACTTGATACATCGGTAGGCTACTATAAGCAACGGTGTAACAAGGATATGCTTTGAATCGCCTCAAACGATGTCTAGTGCAGTTGAATGCATAGCGCATCGCTTGTGGATTGACCAACGCCAAGTGCTCAATCCTTTATCCTTTATAACTCACCTAATAGCAGTTTTATGCATAACATTTGGAATGACTTAGCTTGAATTAATCTCGTTGTTTATCAATAGTTTGTGGTTTTTTTTTGAAGTAGACGAAGTCAACCGAATTGTCAACCGTTGTGGATCAAGGAGTCAAGAATTTTTTTTGAGAATACAGCAACATATTGCAGCTCAGTGAATCTTGATCATTTAAATGTATACTGATTTCGGTCCTACAGTAGTGCTTTACAGGCATCAGGTCAGGATTTTATGTGAAGAACAGTTCTTCATTTTTTCCCGGTATTTTAACCTTTTTTGCCTACTGCCTACTCTTTTTTGATGGTAGGGTATATTGCGAAATATAACTTCAACGAAGCGGAGATATTTGCAAAACTCTGAGACAGGGGGAAACGAAGGACCCGCATGGTGTGGTGGTGAACGCGTTACTCCCCAGAAAGGACAATAGCGCGTTCGTTCCCCACCATAGTCACCTGCGGTCCAGAATTTCGCAAATATCTCAGCTTCGTTGAAGTTGTATTTCGCAATATACCCCTGCCATCAAAAAGGGTAGGCAGTAGGCAAAAAGGTTAAAATTGTGATTATAACTATAGCCTCAGCTTAACTGGGTTCAATGCCGATTTGGGCTCCCCAGATCAATCCCGTTGACGGGTGATTGCTGATGGCAAAAAGATCGATAGAACTAGCTGAGAGACAGGTGAAACGAAGGACCCGCATGGTGTGGTGGTGAACGCGTTACTCCCCGGAAAGGACAATAGCGCGTTCGTTCCCCACCATAGGCACCTGCGGTCCAATATTTTGCAAATATCTCAGCTTCGTTGAAGAGTGCTAAAAATTTGCCTGAGTTTTAAAATATGACTTCACGAAAGAAAGGGAAAGGGGAATATGTAAGGAAATATGTGTTACTTTTCTCTGTAGTTAACAATTAGTGGCTTTCCGAGTTGTAAGACTTCTGATGGGATTTTGGTTATGTAACAGATTGCGCGTTTGATTCATTTCTACCACATGCAGCTTTTACAACTCCGTTTTTTTTTCATCCATTAGTTCATGTTCGCTAATTGGTAGAACGAGATCGCGGCATACTACATATTGACGCGGTCCTCTGTTTTTCGAACCACCATCATTCCTCAAAGTGAGAAGAAGGGCAAGAAAGGAGTGGAATAGGTGCGGCGCCCAAATCTCCGCACTACTTCCACGGGTACATTAACCTCATCGCCACGTAAATCACATGACAGAAAAGAACTGCGGAAAGTATGTGGCTCCTCAATAACATTAGAGTTTTCGATTAATGAATACATTTTCGGCAACCTACCGGATGCAGCAAGCATCCTGCAAAAAAGAAGTATTTTGAAGTCATTTAATGAACCGCTTCCTTTAAAACCGGCAATATCTTTCCATGCTCTTTTACCTCTTTTCTCACTTTTCCTTCAAATTTATCGGCCTCATAGATGCAAACAATTTGTAGATAGCTATCCGCTTGAGAATGCAGTTCGAAGAATTTAAAGAATATTGGTCATGTGTGCGAAGATTAATTGCAAAAGAAACATTACGAAGGAGCTCATGGACGCAATGCATTCCACGTATTTTCTCACCTCTACGACCAGTAAAGATTTTGCAACTTTACACATACGAATGCAGGATTACGTGGATAATTCACATTCCCCAAGTCACCGATCCTATGCTGTTGAAAAGTACAGTGTTCTCTTAGCTTTTGATTCCCCTTCATTGTGCTTTAATTTCCTTTAGAGTTTAGTTTAGACATCTGAATAAATTCTAGTATACTCTACCAGGTTACCAAGCTTGAAAGGATGGAAAGTTACGGAGAGGATCTCAGTCCACAAATAAGCAGGCAAGCCTGAGTTGTGCACGAGATTTAAACTTCGTCGATCTCATCTACCGGATCCGAGACCTTCAATATTGCTTAAGGCCAATACTCTCAGCTTTGATCAGTCGCTGACACGTCGTACATTCGACTTCATCAAGCGTCATTAAAGGTTACTGAATGTATGTGTGAGCTACATAATCACTTGAATAGCTTGTCTACTGATGAATCAAATCAGTGTTGCTGTCTTTCCTGACAGGGCATTTCTAACACTGTGCTACACTCGATTCCTTGACCTCAAAACCGGAACTATAAATCAGCTATACAGTTAAAACGTAAATGTAAATATAATACGCGATAGATAAGTTGCACTTAAAATGTTGGAACGTTAGCAAAAAGGTTCGCTTTCAATTTTGCATGCTTCTTCAGATCTTCTACAGTGAGTTCACAATCAGCCATCGTTCTTTTAATATATTCCTTAAATTTAGTAAATTCATTTTAGATACGGTATTCACATTACCATCGTCTTCCTCTATAAGTTATCCAAGAACGTACTAAACACTAAGCAAAGTTCTTGCCACATTTGTGCCACTACGGTTATTGTTACACTTTATAACTAATTGAATCGCTTCAGTGTTAGGCGTGTCTGCTTAAAGTTCGTCTTGGGATCATTTTAACTACAGTCTACCGAGTTATATTTGGTTTTAGATTTTTCGATTTGATGGGAAGAGAAACGTAACTTTTTATTAACCTTCCAAGGTAACCAAAGTCTTCTTGAGCTGCTCATTATGGTGTGAAAGACTGAAAGTTTCACGAGAAGGCACAACGCATACTCTGTTTTCATTCGCTAAGAGAGAGATCCGGTCAACAAAATCCTAGGTTGTAGATTAGCAAGGTGTAACCCGCCACCATTATCGATTGAAGTAATACCATCATTTCTATGATGAACGGTAGAACAATGGCTGTATTGTGCTGTGCGACATGGACATCAATAAAAGTTTTATTCGCGATCACTAGCGCTACTGCATGACCTCGGAATTTCATCATATTCTTCCGAAAACTATGGCAACGAATCCGAACACCTCAGACGCCATTGGAAGTTTCCGAAATTGGTGAATGCTACTTGTACTCTATTGTACGTAGTGATGTGTATTCCGACATGCACCTTAACGCTGATAACGCGTACCATTTTCCCATGCTCCGAATCACTTCTTTCTACTCAGCTAAAGGACAAACTTGAATACCGTTCAGGTTTCGACGGGGGGTTTGCCCCTAGCATTGAGTCTTCGTCCAAGAGGTATTTCTTAATTGATGCCTGTAAAGTGTAACTGTGGAGTCATAAAAACTGCAAACTTATTAATTTTAAGAGAAATATGACAAAATACACCCACCGAAACATGTGCTGCATGTGTACAGCTCATTTTATTCTCCAATTCTCTCATTTCTTTAGTGAAATCGACACTCTGCAGGTTTTAAACGCTGTTTAGTAATTCTGCTACCTTCATTGTTGGACTGCTAAGCTCTCAAATTTCCAGTGAATTCTACTGTTCGGATAGTAATAGTAATAATAATAACGATAACGAGCACCGAATAATAAAGGATAACAAGGGTGAATAGTGATAGTGATAGTCACCTGTTACCTGTATCACCTGTAGTCCCGTTGACCGTCAAGTGCCTCGAGCAGGCGCCAGTGAATCTTGCATTTTTTCCCATCACTGATATCTTATTCATTTTTGCTTATTTTTAATTTAATTCTTATTTATTTTTATTTCTTGGTTTTTATATACTTTTACATCATCTTTAGTAATTTTTTATATTTATTTTTAATACGAATTCAAATCTTATTTAGTTTTTCACTTTTAATTTTCATTTAACTTATACTTAATTTTTTATTCAACCTTTATATTTATTTATGTTTCAATTATTTTTTGTTTAACTTTAATTTGACTTTCATTCACTTTTTTTATTTTTTATCTAATTTCTATCCACTTTTTGTTCAATTTCTATTTGTTTTTTTTATTTTTAATTGTTTTATTTATTCAATTTTCATTTATTTCTTGCTTTTTTTCAATTTATTTTTTACTTATTTCTATTTACTCTTCGATCCATTTTAATTAACTGTTATTTAATTTCTATTTGGTTTTTATTTATTTCTATTCAATTTTTATTTAGTTTTTCAAACCTTTATCCATTTTTTTTCACTCCTTTCAATAAAATTTTGATTTAACTTTCAATTTGTTTTTTATTTAAAAATATCTACTTTAATTTTACTTATTATTTGTTTGTTCTCACTAATATTCTACTTTCTATTAATTATTCGTTATGTTCTACATGCTGTTGATTGACTGCAAAAAGTCTTTAAAACTTTGTGGGGCTAAATACATCAGAAGAAATCCAGCGCCTTGAAATCAAGATGTGTCGTCCTAAACGTGGAAATGCTTGCATGTTGAAGTCAATACGCATAGGTGGTAAAGGGTTAACCTGTTACGTTATTACGCCTCATCACACAGTCATATTACTGAGAGCTTAAAAAAGCTGTTTTCTCAGCCAGTGTTCTATTTATTTCAGTGCTTTTCATACCAGCACATTTCAAACGACACCACACTCTCTAATGTGTAAGTGCGCTTCGAATAAGTGTGGATCTATGTAATAATTATCTTTGTAGAACTTAAATTTTTGAACAACAATGGTGAGATATGGTTTTTATATGGGATTGCAGAAACTTCACGTGATAAATAGACATACGTAAACCTACTCGAAATGTGATGCATTTAATCGTTGACATATACAGCTGATCATTAGAGGTTTGGTAGTCCTCATTCCATGCAATAGCTACGATTCGTCATGCGATTCGAACTAGTGCGCATTCATCGATATGTGGAGTGCTTTGAAAACGGTTCCACTTCTTTATTTTTTCATTTGCTTATTTTTTTATCTTTTATCTCCACATTTTTATTAGTTTTCATTTTTTTATTGATTTTTGATATTAGAAATCCATTTCAACTATAGAGCATACAGTTAAATTTGTCAAAGGTGCGTTGCATGCAGGACAAACTTTTTCGTTGATTCAATCCCACGCCTCCGCCCAAAATAGAAACTCTTCATCTCCTGGGGGAGAAAAAAATTGTAGTAGGCCAATCTGGGAAGCATAAAAACGCTGACTTGATACATCTGTACATGGAGAGTAATCCTAGCAAAACAATATCCTAGAATTGCTAACTAATGGTCGGGCACCTCAGTGTGGTCTCACTTCATATTCTCCATGCTTCTAGAAATCAATCCCCTTATTCTGTTGTTCACCTAATATGGTTGCGTTGATTTAAAAGATTCCTCTCCAGTGGTTCACCAAATCATCAGAAGCGACAGCACTTCTAACAATCGAATGACGATGTGAAGTAGAGGGATTATCGCCTCAGTAATGTCACCCAAGCAGAGAAGGAGCCCGACATTGTAATCGAAAAAGCCAAGCTCGGAGTAGGCGGCAAAAAGTCGCCACTACCACGCAAAAATCTCATCGCGTTTCAAACCACATCGTGTCCATAGGGGGTCGATAACTGCTTGGCGTGGTAGTGACCGGAGTGCCCCACACCGTCACGCGAAAGAGCGAATCAAGGATAAAGCAATTCTTCGTATTCTTGTTGAGCAAACACGACGTGTTATTTTTATTCTTTATTCACGAACAAGCTGACGTTTCGGCGGATTTCGCCTTCCTCAGAGCCTGGAAAGGTCAAGTTGACAGCAATTTATTCGGTCAAACACCTCCATAACCAAACAGAGAAAACGCTGAACCAAGATTTCAATCACATTGAACACAGCTTTGCACATTCACCGCTTTCTATGAGGCTTCCATTGAGTATGTCGCGTGGAGACCAACCGCACAGAGTTCACATGGAAGCGTAATATGCCCCTCCCATCAAAACAACAGCCTTATATATTGCCGAATATCACGCGTGATAATGAGGCATTCTTCCTTGCGGTTCATTTTCGGATTTCTGGAATTAATCCAGAACGCCTCGAGAGTTTTGCGCGCTTGTGTTCTCGATTCCTGCGCGAGGAACGTGACACGTACTTCAAAGTCCTCCCCGCTATGCCTCTGGGTCCTATGCGTGCCTAGTGGGGCATTTGGTTTGCGTTTGCCGACTAGGTGTTCTTTTATGCGAACACAGAGGGGTCTGCCCGTTTCGCCAATGTATTCGTCTCCGCACACCTTACAGTAGATCAGATAAACTATACCCGAGCTCATGCAACCACCGTCTCTATCATTGGGGCAAACTATGCAATTTTGTGTTGCACATAGGCGGTCATATAGGCGGTTACGAACAAGCTGGCGCCTAAGATTACTCGGTGGTATTTCAACTATGTTTACCGAATTCTCTAGACCCGCCCTTCTTAAGCAGCGTTTTATAGCTACACTTACATCATGCGAGATGAATGGTAGGATAAACCCTGACCTTTTTATCGCTAGAGCGCTAGAGTTGTCGTTTGGGGGGCCTAGGATTTTCCCCTACTCCTATCCCGAACTACAGTTTCGTAGCCAATAAAAATGGCTATTTACCGTGCCAAGTTCTGGGGCTCCCTCTCTCTGCTCTCTACCTGTGCACACGTTGGTTGCTGTTCGAAATATGTTTCTTACAAGCGCCCTTTTCGTGGGGTGAGAGGAGAGGTAATGAACCAAGATGTTTTTCATTACTGGGCTTTCGGTACCACTTCGTAATGTAAAGCGTTTTCTGACAGGCTAATATGAACGTTCAGGAATGGAAGCCAGTTTTCTTTCGGTTTCTCTCGGGTGAACTTGATATAATCTAACTGTTCATTCAACAACTCAAAACATTTGTCCATTTCCTCTTGTGTTGAACAAAGGACAAAACAGTCATCTATATATCTACAGTAGAGTAGCGGCCCGAGATCCGTCACCGGTGCTTCCACCTTAGACATAAACGCAATGGCCAGGCTTGGTGCCGGTCGCTGTCCCATTGCCAACCCTCTTATTTGAGCGTAGTAACTTGTGGACCATCTGAAGATTGAGCAGCTCAAGCATTCTTTCAAGAGTGCCATCAACTGCTCAATCTTGAAGCCACACATGTTTATTTCTCCTTCGTGTTTCAGAAGGAGTTCGAGTATGGTTTGCATTGCGGAGTCATTCAACACGTTTGTATAAAGGACGGTCACGTCGAAGGACTCCATAACGTATTCGCTGTTGCGCTGCGCAGCACGTAGACGATCCAGAAAGATCTGGGTAATCGTAAGATGGGCTGGAATGTGTTTCAACAATTGGTTGAATATTAGGGTTAAAAACAATGTTATCCTATCCGTTGGCCCGTCTACACAGCTTGGATTGGTCTAACCTTAAACAATGATGGATCGGTAGACGCAAGATCATCGCTGGATAATGGCTTATGCGTTTTTTATAAGCAAGTACAGGACGGGACATGCTGGTAATTCAACTTTTAGTTGAGAGATAACTGATGGTTTTAAACCAGCAGCCCTTGCCTTTTTGGCCCATTCGTGGCTCAATTTTCGGTATTTACTTTTAAACTCCTCAGATGATGGGCGATAAAGCGAAGCATCTTCAAGATGCTTTTTCGTTTTCTCAACGTCTAACTGATGGGGAATTGCGACAAGCTCTCCATCCCATACCACTAACGGATAGTCTTATGTTTTTCAATCTTATCAGCTCTCGTACCTCTCGCATACCACGTTTTTGCACTGCCGTGAGGTTTGAGCTGTATCTTTTCGCGCGGTAATGATTAAGGACTTTGAAAGTTTTATTCGTAAGCATCCGAAATCTAACATCAACTTCATTATTGGGCTCTTGTTGTTAGGGCCCCCACTTTTTGTTCGCTCCTATTTTGCGTTTCACCTCTAGCTTTTTTGCGGAGTCTATATTGAAGTTCATGTAAACAACATGCGACCCTACGCAAGGTTATCTTAGAAATGGGTTCAGATGGTGAGAAACTCGGTCCCAATTCTAATAACGAGCGCGCACCGTCAGGGAGAGTCATGCCTCCTAACAAGGTCAGTCTTGAATTTCTTTGCACATTATTTATCCTACTGAGACTCGTTTGATCTTCGTTTACGGTGTTTCTGTTTGCTCTTGAAAGAGTGTTATGCTGTTTACTCAAAAGGTCTTCGAATTTTTCTCCGCAAAGTTACGTTAGCGCTAGACCTAATGGAATTGCAAATCAACACTGACCACTATTCTTCTCCGGAGGCGGTCCTCCAAATACTGAGCACAATGATTTTCCTTCGTCTCGCACTTCTTCCGCTTTGCCATCTGGTTTTGCTTCGTAGACAGGTGCGTAGCATTCGCAATTCGATGTCCAGTCTCGGTGGCTATCCTCTCGTAGTCCGCATACTTCCTGTAGTCGTTTTCACTTGATGGATTTCTTAACGAGTTAGTGTTTTAGGCAGCGGCGGAGAAAGTGTTTCGCCAGTCGAGCTAAGGCGATGTTTTGTCTTAGTGACAGTGCTTCTTTTACAAGTCGGAAGTATCTTGCTGGTGCATCTTGCAGTAAATCCCACGTCCGACTTTCTATTAACCTCGGCACTGATTGAATAATTCTTTCCACTTGGTTGAATGTTTGAATGGTTTTAGTTTCAGATTAGAGTAAAGGCAATCGCCTATTCTACAATGACTCCAGGAAGAGTAGTGCTTCTAATCATCAATAGTGAGCAATTCAATCCTATTTATAGTTGTCGATATACGTCACAAATGGCTCACAGTCATATCCAGTTCATTAAATTTGCTCCATTCCTGAAATACTGACGTTGCAATGGAGCGTCCGATTATACGCGGCTGTTGAAGCGGAAAAATTTTGTTAATTGCATTTTGGGATTGTGACGATGGAAAAGTACGAAATAATCTTAGTCCATTATGCGAAACGGGCAGACCTGCATCCGTATAAAAGAACATCTAGCCGGTAAACTTAAACCAAATACTCCACTAGGCACGCATAGGACGCAGAGACATAACGGAGATTCGAAGTAGGGGTTGCGATCCGACGCTTCCATGTGAATTCTGGGCGGTTGGTCTTCACGCGACATACTCAGTGGGAAATTCATAGAAAAGCGGTGAGTTTGCAAAGCTGTGTTCAATGTGATTGAAATCTTGGTTCAACGTTTTCTCTGTTTGGTTATGGAGGTGTTTGGCCGAATAGATTGCTGTCAACTTGACCTTTCCAGGCTCTGAAGAAGCCGAAATCCGCCGAAACGTCAGCTTGTTCGTGAATAAAGAATAAAAAATAACACCTCGTGTTTGCTCAACAAGAATACGAAGAATTACTTGATCAGTGCCGAGGTTAATAGAAAGTCGGACGTGGGAGTTTTTTGTTTCTTTCATTTCTTCTTCTTCATTTATTCTGTTATTCATTTGGCCGTTTATTTTATTTCTGATTTTCATTTATTTATTTATTTGTTTATATATTTTTCTTTTTTATTTACTTATTTATTTGTCTATTTCTTACTTATTTGTCATTGGCGAGGTACTAAAACATACCATATTGTTTGGAAGACACAGAGTAATGCGCATACGGTGGTGGTGAGGGTGGCGTCATTCTACCGAAATGGTGCAATCCAAAGGGAACATAGGATAAACGTTCGCCCATCGCAACGGAAATTCTGGTGACGACGTTGCATCTCGACCAAACTGACGACTGTAACGGTAATGGAACCCATCACCTACAAACTCACTTGGGAAGAAATGCGAAACCGATATGAATGTGGATGGCGGACGCGAAAAAAGTATCAAAAAAGTGATAGGATCCAGACAACTCGTGAAATCGGTTTATATGAACATCTAAAAAAATGAAAGAATTAAGGAAATATTACAACCTCTGGATACAAGATTTAATGCTCAAGAATGCGAACCCGCATGTATCTCAATCTGCGCCTGTTTCCAAAGGTGGAGCAGATTGTGTAGTAAAGATGTACTATAGTCACAATAATGCAACAACTCAGAATTCAGCTTCAATGTCATCTTACAGTGCTCCAAATGCAAGGATACACGGTCTAGAAAACAAGAAAACTCCCAAAAACAATGTTTTGCGAAACAACTCAGTGTATCCAAATCGGATATGTGCTTTCAAAAGCGTGTATTAACAAAGATATAAAAAATAGAAGAATAACGTGCTTAACGCTGATTTATCCCTCGGTACATTCCATTTCCTTTGGGAGCGCAGAATGAAATCCATACTTAATGGTGCCTAGTGATACCAAGTCAGTCTTTTTTATCCTCTACGGGTGGTTTAGAAGTTTATGGCGTGTTTTGCTAGACCATTTGGCGAGAAGTCATCCGTGGTCACGTGCGCTATAGAGCAGCAGTATCTATTGCGCAACATAAACTCAGAAGTCAAGGAATAAAGGATTTCTGGATGTGCTATGAAACTGACCATGAAACGCTGCTTGACAATCGATTCAAATAAGAAAAAAAGCCATATGAAAGACATCGTAGACGCTGTCTAGTGTTTTTATTGAGTCACTGTTGTAAAAAAAAAAGCAGACTTAATGCGGGAAATATGTCCGTCCCACAGTGTGCTGAAGCCATCAGTACGCCTCCATTGTCGTTTTGAATAAATCTGGACGGAGTATCATTGAATTCGATTCTGAGTCAGGACGATGAGCTGCATATTCTAACTAGTTTCAGTCATGCAACTGCTGCTTAGATCCGAAGTGTTCGAAATATCATATGAACACATAAATAAATGCTGAGCATACTTGGCAAAATTCGAAGCCCTAAGGAGATTGTTCTGCGATCAAAGATGTTCACCCCAGCACAAATGTGCACATAGTTCCAACTTTAGTGAGTATTGTCAAAGAGCTTTAAAGTTATAATACATTTCTCGGAGCATTCAGTAACTTCTACCAAACTTATTTAGAGAAATAACTACGAAATTTCTGGAATAATTAGGAGCCTTATTTCAGCGCGCAAAATAATTCATTCCGCTTTGCTTTGTAAAACTATGCAAACGCACTAACCGTTGGAAATTCTGGGATGTGCGGCAATTGACGCAAAGTGCGCTAAATGTGCCACAGGATCGACATTGTTTCTAATAAGTCGATGCCGAATCGTCTAATAAACAGAAAAATTTGACTGGGATTTCAGAAGACTTGATTATCTATCGTATCCCGCACCCGTCGAGTCATTGACTTGTACATGACCAGTGCGACCCTTTATAGTAATAGTCGAGATGGGATTTAGCGAAAGAAGCTAACTCACTAAGAAACAGGTTGGTGAGACGAAAAGTAACTTAGCAATTCTCACTTTTTTTTTCAACTCCTCTACTAACGCCGAACCACTTCTAAGGGAATGAGACTGGAATGATGACGCCGATCTGTTCCGAATAATCTGAAAGCGTGTTAAACTCCGTTGTAACAAGGACTTATCTTGTTAATCTTATCAATCTTGAAAAGAACCCAACTTCTTACCTTGCTTATTTCTTTGAGTCTCTCCCTACTCTTTCTAGAGTGTTTCCGTCTCTTCTGAGAACCGAAATTTTCCCAAAATAATTACGATTTTCACAGGATTCCTGCAGATTCTACATGGATGTCACAACAGATCTTACTGCTATTTGTTGTGACACCTTCATTGGAGTCATCTGTTGTGGCAGCACATATCGGCGACAATTTCGACCCTTTCAAAAACAAACAATCACTTTGTGCAAATCATCATTTGTTAATTTTACAGAAAGATAAGTCAGCTTGAATTCTTCCAGCCTTTTGAATTTTCGCTTTTTTCAAGTGGACAAGAGTGATGAAGTGTTAGCCGAGCTGCATTCTGCCGTTCTCGCTTCAATCATTTAAAATATCTCAGTTTGCAAGATTCAAGCTCGGTAACTAGCCACTGACCACAACAATCAAACGCCACTTCACTTTCTGAGCTGTAAGGCATTATATATAACACAGAACCATACTTGTTTAAATACAATCGTACACTAATAGATCAATCTGCAGCCAATGTCGGCTGAGATGAGACATCAAGTGGACGGATTATATACAATGAGGAAGAAAAAACACGCGAACGGAAAACTGTATTAGGCGAATAACTACTTAAGGATAAGAAAGAAATAGGTTTTTTACAGAATTATCCATCCACTGAATAAATTAGTAGACAGGTGTCCATTTGGAAGTGGAATTGTTCAACAGGTCCGATGATGAAGCTCACTAAGAAGGTTACGAGAGAGCCAACTGAAGTGGACACTAGACATTCTCGCGCTATTTTCTGATATTGTCTTTGATTTAAAAACTTGGTCTCGGGTATGATATGTTTTGCTCTACTTCAATGCGTTCATAACAACAAAGTAGTTTAAGCGATATTCCGAAGAAGATCTGCAGTGCTTAAATGTAAACTGCAGACACCATCTGAAGATGTATATTGGCACCGGCTTTCTTCTCATCTCTTATTTTTTCATGTTAGCGATTTCTTTATAGTTCTTATGTTTTACGGAAGCGCCCGTGCACCACAGTGGTCAGAGGTTCTCTGGCATACACCTGTGTTCGATCCCGCGACGCAGGCTCACCAAGCCTTCTATCCCTCCGAATTCGGCAAATTCGTACGAGAGCTGTTTGGAAGTATAGCTGGTAGCACTGACCCGACATATCGGTACGCTACCGCAAGTCATTGTAAGGGCCAGCTATGCATTCATTCATCTCCAACGACCCTTATTGAAGTTGGAGCTTTATCGTTTTTAGGGAGCTAAAACACTACAGAGCATAATTTTTTCATCTTTTACTTGCCTTTTGCTTTCTGTATGTTCCTTTTTTTATATAAGGGCAACGTTTGAAATACAACCACAAGAATGCTGAGATTTCGAGCAAAACTCGGGGCCTCATCCGAGCTCCGAACTAGCGATCATCTTTCCCAGGGACTCGTGTGCTATCCACTGCACCATTCGAAAATCTTTCCCATTCTCCCAGTCAGTTTTTTTGCTCTGTTGGTTTTATCAGCTATCACTCGTGAAGGGGAACGCGGGTTTGAAGGCCAACTGTGGTTTCTTGTTTTGCTCTTATCTCAGCATCTTTGTAGTTGTATTGAAAACACAATTCAAAAGTGCATCGAGTAGAACAACGAGCCTCAATCCAATCGGCAATTACTCTTTACATTACATAGCACCATTTATAGGTCAACTGGACGTTTACTTGCAAAGCTTTGTTCTTCGCTAATGTTTCGGAACGTTTGTACTTATCAGAGGCAGAACGATTCGTTTCGCTTGCCGAGGATCCGTTCATTCTTGTGATGCGGTCTCCGCTGTCGCATCGAGTTGAATCCAGCGGAGTATCGGTCGAACATCTTGATTTTCAGTATTTTTCTTTGATTATTCATATAGAGGGTAAATAAAGTTTGTTTATAGAAGCACTTATATTAGCAGCTACCATTATGGCCCGATATACAGTAGGAAACCAGCCAATGAGGACACCGTTATGGATGATGTTTATGGAAAATAAGGAAGAGAATACGTTCGTTCTCGTGGCACCTCTGGAGAATCGTTCTATGGAGGAAATATCAAAAAGACATGCGCTTTTCAAGAGCAGCTATAATTTACTAGAAATCAGTAATTTTAAACAGTGATTACAAACACCTCCATCGCCACGACAACCACTATCGGGCTACCGAATCGAATGGACGTGGCTCTTATGGGGGGCTAAGTTATCGAAACGTTATCCGGCTAGAAGTTTTGTGCTCACCTCGCGTCAGCTCAATCATTATAAATCTGTTGACAACTTCCACCAAGGTTTAATGGTTTAGTGAAAGTCACTTCTAAGGTTACATTTCAGTTCTCCATCGCAAAAAGATTACAATCGTGCAACCACGAAATCGACGTGGTTCAACACATTGACCGCGTGGAAATGTGTATTGTGTGTGTATATGTGTATGTGTATGTGCATGTGTATGTGTATGTGTATGTGTATATGTATCTGTATGGGTATGATGCGCGTTAATGGGCATGTGAGTGTGAGCATATGTTGATGGGTTGGTGGGTGTGTGTTGGTGTCCGCGTGTGTATATGGATATATACTAAAGGGTGATTTGTAATGCACAGGGTTATTGTTCAACCGACAACATACTCGGCATTATTCTTCGACTTGGCGCCGGTAAATAATTCTCCACCATGGAAAAGTGCAATGGAAGTTTTACAAACACAAAATGAAAAATATTAATGACTCTGAACTTAGTGAGCTTCGTTAAACTTAACACTTCTGATAACGACCGAGTCTCTCTTCATGGAGCTTTTGTGTAGTGAACGTAGTACAGTTTAAGGTCTTCACTGCGATTCGGCTCGCAGCATTCTTATTTGCGTTGAACGCAACGTGAATGGAAATTTTATATATGTACAGTAGACTACACGAAATTGTGATACCCTTCTTTTTGAAGTACTACTACACTTAATAATATACGAAGCCAATCGATCGAGATATAGAAACGAGTGGAAAATGTGGAAAGACTTCATGATGTATGAAAACTAGTCATCCAATTACCTCTTCTCTTTTCTTGGACAGATGGCTTTGTAGATGTTAAGAATTCGAAAAAAAAACTTTATTACAAACAAGGTATGTAGAAAATCGCGGGAGTGAATCAATAGAAGAAAAAAACCCGTAATAAAAAAGAGGTGAAGCCCCTGAAGAGCTATTAAAGTCGCATATAAACAGGTGCTCTCTCATCGTTTTCTTCATTGCTGTCATCGTGAAACAGAGCAAACGTAAGAGTATTTGCGGAAGCATCCGCACCCGCCGGCTCGACTTCAGACGGAGTTCTATGGGGAACGGACGAGTAGTTCGGAAGACTACATCTAGGATACCCTTCATTTATAATAGCAAACGGTTCACTGTATCGATCCTCGAACTAATTGTTACTGAACGTGTTTTGCTGTATTGGCTCGCTATGGTCGGGATACTCCATGAAACTTTGGCACGTTTGCTTCTGCTGAACTTCCATTTTGTGATCGGTAAAACTAAGCCCCTTGTTAACTGGCTCATATTCCATCACATTTGGGGATGGATTTGGAGCCTCAGTCAGCACATGCTGACCGAATACACCGGTTCCTGAAGAAGCGCGGTGAGAATGCCTCGCGTAACTGAGCTGATCGTTCACTT
This sequence comes from Angiostrongylus vasorum, assembly GCA_018806985.1. Taxonomy (NCBI): domain Eukaryota; kingdom Metazoa; phylum Nematoda; class Chromadorea; order Rhabditida; family Metastrongylidae; genus Angiostrongylus; species Angiostrongylus vasorum. The sequence goes on from JADANN010000287.1 coordinate 48,176, forward strand.
CTGAGGGACTTGTTTGCTGCCTCATATTGTAGCTCATCATCATCGGATTTTGACTGCCGTAGTGAACGTTGGAAGAAATGGAAGTTGAGTGGGAATGCGCACAAGATGCGTTCGATGGTGCCAGATAATTCTGTACTGCATTTGATTGTTCTTGATTAAAATCAGATGACTGAACAGGGTGGCATTGAGGAATCGAGGGCAGTAGAGATGACTTCCGGAATTGTCTCGCCTTGCCTTTGGCTTCCTTCGCACACAACTTGCAACGTGGGCGGCGATTTCGTTTCACGACTATGTCACGACGCAACTCAGGCGGACGCTTTCGACCATTCTTTCGGAAGAATAAATTACAGGCACTGAAATATCGTGAGCTCTTTACAACATAGTTGCCAAGTGGAACAAAATATTATCAAAATTTTCTGTATAGAGAAATTATTTGGGGGGTGCGTGTGGCGCAGTGGTCGGAGGCAGGCGACATGCAACACACACGTGGAATCGATCGACGCGCCTATGGCCCATCAAGCCTTCCATCAATCGTGGGTCGGTAAGTTGGTACCAGACTTGTCTGGAAGAATAGCAGCACTGGCTCGACACATCGGCCACTGCGAGTCATTGTAGAGGCCAGATATGCATTGAATCACCTCCAACGATGGTTAATTAAGTCGAATGCATGGCGCATTCCTCACTTGAACAACGCTGAAAGCTTTGTCCTTTATGCTTTACAGAAATTATTAAACAAGTGTTCTTTTTAGTTAACAAGTGCCATTTAAAGGCGCCAATTCATAGCTGTCAATTTATGCATTCTTTTCGGGATTTTTTTTGTTACTGATTGCAAGTCAATGATGTAGGAAGGAGAAAGCTTTTTTGTTTTGTTTAAAACGCCATTTTTAAAAAAGAATTTCTTTTGTTATGGAAAACTAAGTTTAAATCAGTTCCGTACTTACTTGCATTCGGGTTTTCCATCTACACTTCTCCTCCACGCGCTTGTGTTTCTAGTTCCGCAGTTTGCGCATTCAATATTTGTTCTCACGACAACCTGAAAATGAATGCAACCAAGCTTTCCATTGGCAGTTTCAAAACGACGAGCAAATGTTTGTCTTAAACGAACGTTATTCAATTAGTTCGCTTCAGCTATTTCCAGATTGAGAATGTCAATCAGTTGAAGGCTAGTGATGAGTACAGGAAGAATGGAGAATTTCTATATAATTCAGTAGTGAGCCTTTTGTTTACCTAAACGTTGAACTTTGGCTTACGATATCAAATCCTTTTTATTCCTACTGAGGAGAATATTGGTCGAATTTCAGGTTTGCAGTCCATGAATGCTTCTTATCGCTTTAATTAAAAAGGTGGCTCTAAGATTGATTTCCACGGTCTCCTTGTCAAATGACAGCTGCTCTAGCACAGAACTTTTTTGTGAATTGGTAGAAACAAAAGTAAGATAGAATAGACAGGTTCAAACGTAAGATGATTGGCAAGAAAATCTCTGCCATATTTGTCCATTTCAATGTTTACCACGTGACCGTGGCTGATAGGTGTTATAGGTGTTCCTTAACTGCGACGTGCAAAAGTGATTCCATCCCCGTCGAGATTACCTCAGTTGAGAAGGAGTTCGACATTTTCATCCAGACGCGCTAAGAATAAACCTTTGTCATGGTGAAGTTTGATGAGTTTACATTGGCTGTCTCCCCACCAAAAAGTATAAATTAAGAGCCAGGTAGTAAAATGTACTATTAGTGACATCACAATCTACGTAGCGCATGTAGCTCAAATCTAACAACCAGTTTGCTAAGTATCCTACAATAATAAAAAAAGACGTATTTTTTTGCAAAGAAACCGATAATGCCTTACAAATAGTCGCATTATTTAGCCTTATGCCACGCAACTTAGGTGGCGCTTGTAGCGCAGTGATCGGAGGCGCCCTCTATTACACATCATGCGATCGATCCTCGCTTCCATGTTTCACCAAGCCCTCTCCATCCCTCCGGGGGTCTACAATTTGGTAACAGACTTTTCTGGGAGGATAGCAGCACTGGCTCAATAGATTGGTGGGCCACCACTAGTCATAGTAAAGGACAGATACGCATTCAATAACCTCCAAACGATGCTCAATGAAGTCGAATGTGTGGAGCATCAACGCCGAGCGCTGTATCCTTCACTCTTTTATGCCACACAGTTCTAGCTTAGAACCGACGGTATTCCGATGTGTAAAATTACAACTTGCTATGCATAATGAAGTATTCGCCACCTAGTAAAGGCAACTACCTATCTATGAATTGTTCCATGGTCTATTCCCTATCTATTGCGAAATCATTTTCTATCGCTCTGCAGTCTACACTCTCCTCCCAATAGTTTACCCCCCTCATCGTGGCTGGAAGGTGTTCCTTGGGTGTTGGACTGCGATGTACAGCGGGGGGGATTCGTCTTCCCCGGCAGAGTCTCCCAAGCTGAGAAGGAGTCTGGCGTTTCCATCAGGAAGCCTAGCTAAGAGTAAACCAATACCAGGATCCACCGCCGTCCTGGTATCAAAATCGCATGATGGCAAATATCCCTGTGATCCACAAGGGCTGCGACTACCTGTAGTAGCGAAGACCTGAGGCAGACTTTGGCTAGACTGTCCTTGGGATTCCAGGGAACCACAGTGGCTAAACAAGCAAAACTCCGAAGCAATGGAAATTATGCTGCGGTCCGCACAACCAGTGAGGACGGGCAATTCAAGTATCACGTAAGTAAGTCTACTCTCTGCGTATTTCAAAATCGTTTCCATCACTAGCGTTGAGATTTCTCACCGGGAAATATGGGGCGAGAGATTGTGAAGCTCGATCTCTGCATAGTTACTGATAAGTAGCGGAAGTGTTTGCAACAATTCAGTTTGCAAAAGAACTAAACAACAAGAACGACCACTTACTGTTCGGCGGGGGTTTCCCCGGTTCATTAGTTGGATGAGGACAAGGAGGATATCGGGGAGTCTTAGTAACCTACAAAGGTTTTTGAAGTAAACAATCGTTTATTTCAACGTCTGCGAATGTGATGAAAATCTACAACCAATCTCTCATTATTATTGATTGCATTAAGTTAATGTGGAGCAGGCATTACAGTGAAATTCTGAAAGAGGCGACTACCCAATAATTAAAACAAATTATTGATGGTATACGAACAGCGATGAGAAATATCAGTCATCACTAGGGAGTTGTCACAGAGGGTGGCGTCGCACTTGATTTTCGGGGAAATCAGATGACCACATAACTGTACCCTACAATAGGGTTCCCGTACTGAATACTCAGCAAATCCTTATTGCGAAATCTACGAGATTTGAAAGTAGCTGACGTTAAGCTTTCTTCAAAGTGGAGAAGTTATCCGAGTCGATCAGAATTAGACTGTCAGCAGCAGTAGCACTTTATCGACTGCAGCGTCTTGAAAATCACAATCGTGGACTAAAAACCAGAATTTGTTTATTGAAACGCGTCCAGATTTTGAACGACGACGGCACAGTTCACGAATACAGTGGAAGATACTTCTTAAATCGCAACGAATGCGAGCATTCATAGGAATCTGCCAGTTTCTAAAGACGGCAGTAGTGGTCTCCTTCTCCCATTTGTCAATTCTACGAGAATAATTGGTATTATTCTAGTCTGTTGAGATGGTACGACATTGTTATATAACTTTTATTCTACTAACTTTTCGACGTCTTCGTTTTCTTCAGAGCAATTGACCTAAACTGATGATTCCCACGTATACCACCTCGCCAACAGTGTGTTTGTTGTCGCTAGCGTTGGAACCCAATGAGCTGGAGCTCCGATCGAATGGAGAACTTCACTCGACGATGCCATTTTATACAGGACGGACGTTGATCTAGATCTTATTGGGATATTTATTGGCGAAAATGCGCCGTAGTTTTCAGCAGCTCCTTCGACACAACACAAAGGTAAGGATATTGTGGTACGGCGGCTACATGGATGATTCCTAAGCAGAACTCAGAATTACCTAAAATGAGGAAGAGTTCAACAGTTCCTTGTGGAAGCCGAGCCAAAAGCAGACCTACATTGCCTATGAGCCCTGTCAGTTATGTACATCTGCATGCTTGCCAGGGACCTATAAACGTGAAGGAACTCATGCTAAAAAAATTGGACGCCTTTTGTAAGTGAAAGTAGCCGAAGTAACAGCACTGGTGGACGATGGTGCAAATGTAGGTTTCACAGGATAAGGCCAAAGTGCGCAGTGGGTCACACTCCGCAACTGATGTAGTTACCTTGTTAGTATTGAGCTATTCTGATTTTGGCCAAGAACTACGCTAATATTCCAACTTCACAACTAACTTTTTTAACTAACTGGTCGAACTCCAATGAGTAATGAGGTGATTAATTGAGTCCCATGCAGTCAAGCTGTCAGGTATAAGATAGCGATTTCTTACTGTAGCTTGCTTTATCTGTAGAAAAAATGACTGGACTGGGAAATAATGAAAACGCTCGGCTAAACGGTTGCGCAGAAAAGTGTGTACGGCTCCCCGAGCGACCTCATCAAGAATTGTGAATCACATTCACAATAACATACAGAGCACTCTATGTTAATCACTTAACTGAAATCCAATACACCCAATAATCAGTAAAAACTATAGCAGATTGCAAGGCGGAAGAAGACCTACTATATTCAATGCATAGCAAGAAGAAATACTGGTAATACCGAGAAGGAAAACAGTGGAGACTTGCAGAGACACTCGGATGTATTCGTAGAGGAGAGAACGTTGTCGAACCTCATCGACATGATAATTTGGCAAGGACAGCGGAAGTGAACGGTTGTACGAAAAGATTAAGATTCACTAATTTTCACGCAATACATAAATACGGGACAATCGAGTAATTAAAAAACTTTTACTGTTCGAATCGAGGTCTGCTAGTTTTGATGATTTTTTTGACAATTAGGAAGCAGTACCGAGTGAGTTAAAGATGATGGCAGTGATACTACACATATTCATTTCCGAACAGCATTTTGTTACACTTGGGCTAAAACTCCACAAGTAGGAACGGATTGTCTGCTAATAAAATGCTACGCTTCATGCCATTCAATGTTCAACTACACTGAAACAAGTCGACTCACTCCCAGACGTGGAGGAACGGGCGGAACAGCTGGTGGAGGTAAGGGAGCGGTAGGTGCCGTCATGGTTGGACAGTTCGGAGCGTACAGATTAGTTGTGGAGTAGCTGAAGAACAAAAAATGTTCCACTCCAAATTTATTACTCATAAAAAAATCGAAGTGGTCTTCCAAACGTGCGATATCTGACACTAAATCCAAGTCTTAATTTGAAGGCGTTTTCTAAATTACTTATAGTAAAACTGGGACTTTGCTTTGTGTGACATCACAGGTAATTTTTGATTTTCACTAAGAGTTGCGGCTTAATCAAGGACTTTTTGTGAGAACTCACTTCGATAGATTTTGCGTTGATCCGCTAACGCTTTGATACCGTCTATGACTGTGAACAACTGAAATAATAACTTAACGATGAATCTAAGTGTTTATCGTCGAGCTTACTAAGATGTGAATAATGATTACATGGTAGCAAAAGGAGTAGCCAAGTACGTACCACCTGTAGTAGCACTGTAGTTGATCGTCGAGAGACTTTAGCGGGCGCCAGCAAATCTTGCGTTTTTCCTGTCGCGTGCAAGAGCGGCCCAGTGGGTTCTCCTCGCTCTAGGGACTCCTTGAGCGCCATATCTTTCTTCTATGCTTTTCGTGAAGAACTCTGACCATCGGGTCCGTGGTCTTTCTGCAGTGTCTTTGACATGCCAAGGAATCCAGTCACTAACGCTTCTTGTCCAATGGTTATCGTTCATACACATTACGTGTCCAGCCCAATTTATGTTCGAATGTTTTGCGCACACAATGGCATCTTCGATTTTTGATCGTCGACGCTGGTCGGAGCTTCGGATTCATTCCCTTACTTGTGTGAAACGGGATAGTCCTAGCATCGTCATTTCGATTGCGCGTTCAATCACGCTGAGTGATCTTTCATCCTGCTTACGAAGCGACAAGGTTTCTGACGCTTACTTGGGGTAGAAAGTACCGTTTAGTTGAAAAGGTGGGCACGGAGGTTGGTGTTCTTTGTCCTCTTCACAACATCCTCGGTGCTCTTGAAAGCTACCCAAGCCGCTCGTTCCCTTCTGCTCAACTCCGGCGCTAAATCGTTCATCGTGTTGATTTTCCAACCTAGATAGACATAACTGGAGCATCGGAGCATCTGGAGATGTTCGTTCCGTTGAGCGTAAACAGGGCATACGAAACCATTCCATTCCTCATGAACATCGTTTTTGTGAGATTTAGTCGAACACCAGTCTTTCACAGGCTTTATTAATGTCGGCAAGCATTTGTTCCGCTTGGCTAGTGATTGGTATTACAAGAACGATGACATTAGCGAGGCGAAGATGGTGTAATTGGCGATTAAAGATTGGCGGCTACCGTCTTTCACTCCCATGTTACTCTATTGCAGTCTTCGTATGACGTTCTCCAGGGTTGCGGTAAATAATTTTCGCAGGACAGTATCGCCTTCCCTAACCCCCTTTTTTGAGGTCGATGTTAACATCGTCCTAGAATGGTGATATCCGAGTTGTGAATTTTTTTGTACAGCTCACGAAGCACCTTTAGACACTGAGTAGAGGGTCCTTGACTATCAAGGGCTTCCATGATTGCTTCTATTTCAATTGAATCAAGGGCCTTCTTTAAATCTAAGTGATTATCGTCGAGCTTTAAATTAAAATGGAAATGAGACAGGGCGGTATTTTTGTATTCTCGCGAAAGTTCAATGGGTCTTGTTATGGCGTGGATGTGATGCGTCGTAGTATCTTTCTTCGAAACCCTGCTTGCTCACATGGTTGTCCTTCTTTTGATCACAGAAAGAAAGCAGATTAGGCGATAGTTGCGATATCGTGAAGGTCTCGCTTTTCTTGAAAAAATAGTAGGAGCTTGCCTTCATAAAGGCAACGTGTGAAGAGCCGAGCAAGTGTGTTTATGAGGACTGGCGCAAGGTTTTTCAGGTGTTAGATATCATCCTCTCCGGCAATGGTACTGTTCGATTCTTTCACCGATGAAACAGCTTGTCGGACTTCTGAAGGGAGAACCGATGCTACGACATATCCACCATCCCGTTATTTCATATAAGGGCAGGAGGATCTAGCTATTCAAGAGATCTAGGCAGGTACTGTGACTGACTTTTCCTATTGAATTTCTAGACGTTGCCTGGGCAATCGTATTTCTCGTCTATGTTACTGAAAACGGCAACTTCCCAATAGCTGACTGATGAATTAAATAAATGTTTATGGCGATTTGGTGACCTTGCTTTTTGAATCCAGCGGCTATTTCTCCTTTCTTCGAGGAATGGAATCTTGCACGAAGGAGGCGATGGTCTGGTTACCCATGTAGATTTTTTGGGACAACAGCTATATCAGTAATGCAAAACCTTCTATTTACTATGATGTGGTCTATTTCGTTATGGTACTCTCCACTGGGAGACTCCCACGTGCAGCGTTGAGGGTGGGGCTTCTGGAATTACGAGTTAACATGGATGGTCTCGGTTGTCACAATAAACTCAGACAGCCGCTCACCCAGCTCACTCCATTCTAATCCGTGGGTTCCAAAGTGACATTATTCGGGACGTTCCTTTTTCCCAGTCTTAGCGTTAAAATCTTCAATGATGACCTTTAAAGAATCTGTGGTCTTCTCTGTAGAACTTGTCCAAGCAAATATAGAAGTCTTCGACTTCCTCTTCGCCATAGTTCGATGGACGACGACGACGAGGATTGTTAAAGCGGGTATTGATCCACATCTGTTCAATCGTAAACGTCCGATTCGGGTTGTTAGTTCTTCGAATGAATCAATGTTCATGGACAAACTCCTGTTGACGAGAACGCCGACGCCTCCGACTCCTCTACTATCGCATATTCCGAGAAACACTTCCCTCTCCGGTGTCATATACGGCGTTGAATGGATGGCGTCGTCTCGTCTCGGCCAGGCCGATGACGTCGCACCTTATCCTTCTTTCTTGCATGAGCAAGTCTTCTAGCGAGGACTTGGATGCAAATGTACACGCACAGTAGGTACAGAACGTCACCTTAGTTTCTTGCTGATTAGGCAGCTCATAATAGACATGAGATTTTAGCAGCCTCTCCGCACTCGTTCTACGCATCGCTGCCGAAATGGGGGTCTCTCTCGGCGTCAGCGGAATGAGGCCCGTTTCTTTTACTGTTTTTTTACCTTTTTGATGCCCACGTATAGCTTGCTGGGCTCAGAGCATGGAAGCTAGGTGTGCTCCTAGGTAGTTTGCCAGTGTCTTCCAAAGTGGATATGGAGATTATTTGTTGGAGGCGACTCCCAACCGTCTCCCACATATTTCCCTGTCATTTGATTGCAGGCTTTTGGCCGAATTGACTAGTAGAGTACAATACGCATAAACGAGAACGTACCCACAGTCGCATGCACGAAAACGCCTCGCAAATACAGAAAGTATGCGCCAAATCGCAGCAGCAGAAACAGCGACTCCATCTTCTGGATCCATCTGCGTCTCATGGTAGCAAAGGTCGCTTTTGGTCCGCGATTAACCCCCCTCACCGCCACCTGGTTACGCGGCACGTAGCCTCGTGACTAGCGGGCTTGAGATTCCTCGTGTGAGGAAGAACAGTGGACCAATACGTAGTGACAAATAAGTAACTGTTGCTCCTCAGACCGTAGCCTAACAGTAAGTAGTGAAACAATTTGGTAACGCTTTTGGAAATTCTGTCAAAATTTTTTCATGAGAACAAAATTATAAACCACTAAAAAACTGTGGTATTTTTGCATTGCATAGTGTTGTACTAAGCTTTAGTTCCCACGCAGAAATGTATCTTATTACGTGTTGGCGATGGATTTATTCAAAATGACTTTCAGATATGGTTAACTGCACTCGTTTTTTTCAGTCTGAGTTTCAGCCAAACCCTGTTATTTGAAATGGCTCGTCAAAGAAACTACGGGAGTGTGTCTTGAATCTTGTAGCCTCATTTCACTTTGTTTCATTATGAGACAGAAAAAATGGGTGACAGAATCAATTTAGCGCTTGTTTCTACGTATACGGCTGTGTGTATTACGCCTCCCAACGGGTTGCCGCCTTCTCGTTGCTGGGTGATTTCTCCATTATGGGTCTCCCACGCTGAGAAGGAGTTTGGTGTTTCCATCAAGAAGCCCAGCTAAGAGAAAAAGCGGTACCAGTACGCACCAATGTTCTGGAATCAAACTAGTCGCATGATCGGAAATCTCTCTCTGATCGATGGGGGGCGACGACTACCTGTGGTGGTGACGACCTGGTGCAGACTCTGGCTAGACTGGCCACGGAACTCCAAGGAACCACAATGGCCAAACCAGCAAAACTCCAAAAAAAGTGAAAATTATGCTGGTGTCCGTACAAGCAAGGAAGACAGGCCATCTAACTAAGTATCCAAGTCCTACGTCAATGGCTACGAGACCACAGTAGCTAAATTCGAACGTTGTGATGCTGACGGTGGAGAGGGAGCAGTAGAAGAGTCAACCTTGAACTAGTTAGCACTCTTTCGAGTCAGGATCACTGCTTTCCTGCTGTATTCGTTGCTCCACAAGCGCCTTGGTTCCAATTGTCGACGTACATTCATATTCGCTTCTATTATATCCAAGCTGGCAACACACTTGCCCTGCATGTACATCTACAACTGTGTGTTTCTACGCGCTGGAAAAAATTCAGTTCCTATCCGTCCCACCTCATTCTCACGCTTCCATGTAAATCAGAGGCACAACAGAACTGCTCTCTGTGGGAACGTATCAGCTCGCATATGATCTATAGCTTTCCATATAACGGTAGAAATCAGTAGGTCGTCTTCATCGTCCAGTTCCTTACTCGGGGAATCAATGACGTTGTAGCAATGAAAAGCGAGCAACCACGTATATTTGGTTTTACGTTAACAAACAAATTTCATATTCCTATTAATTCCTTTGAGATTATCAGATCTTTTTTCTCGACAAACAACGCATTAGCTTTTCCACAGGCCGATCTGCTGATCCTCCCATGGTGTTCTACAAGCCGTACTCTTTCCCACTAAGTGAACTTACCACCAACGCTTTACCCTCTCATCGTGGCTGGGAGGTGTTCCTGGGTGTCGGACTGTGAGTACTGCGGGAGATTCATCCCTTGGCACGGTCGCCCAAGCTTAGAAGGAGTCTGACGTTTCCATCAGGAAGCCTAGCTAAGAGTGAACCAGTACGGGGATCCACCACGGTCCCGGTATCAAAGTCGCATGGTGGCAAATCTCCATCTGATCCATAAGGGACTGCGATTACCTGTGGTCGTGAAGACCTAGGGCACACTTTGGCCAAGCTGACCTCGGGATTCCAGGGAACCACAATGACTTATCCAGCAAATCTCCGAAAAGAGGAGATTATGTTGGGGGCCCGCATAACCAGTGAGGACGGGCCATTCAAGTATCAAACATCAGGTGAATTTAAGAAAAAAGAAGAAAACGTGGCAGAGCACTTGTCTGATGAGTCCCTTTTTTGCCCTAACTTAGAGAATCTGTAGCCACAAGGAAAATCAATGGTCAGGCAGCGTTGAAGATGATCCGTTACAAAGACAACAGAAGGAGGGCGATTTCGCTGTAATTGTATGCGATTTCATTATAGCGACAGTCCCGAACACTTATGTGGATATTATCACGGCTGTAAGTGCTTCGCATTACTATTTTTGGTGGTTGATAGAGCTCTAAACCATGTTTTTTCAATATATGAGAACAGCTCAGCTGACGACTCCAAGAACGCGACCATCAGGGCTTGAACTACTGAACACTTCTCGGTTGAAATGACTGTGAGACAGACAGATGTTAAACTGCGAAAGGATAGGAATGAGACGACATGACGAGCACGCACAACTCATCTTTCAAATCCATGCACCACCGCATCATATCGTCTTTAGCGGAAAAAAGTTAAGTGAATTTTGTTAGGAAACATGGACAATGATACGATTCCCTCAAGTCAGCGGTAGTTTGATTAATATGAGAACTTCACTTTAATGGGACTACTGATGATTTCGGTTTACCTGCCACCATTCCTTGTAACACTTGAGAAATCGAACTACCTGATGTATATGGAGTTGAGTGACTCTCATTGCGATAATCGACACCTGGACGCGATCCGTATTTAATGGAGCCATCTAAAATGAGTTTCTCCAACAGCAGATTGTAATGGGTGGTTCTATAGCTTTGATAATAGTGGTATATTCTAGTCGGCCAAAGACAGTAGTAGATTAGGTATCATCAACTTTCGTCTACATGGCTACAATTTTATGAAAGCCGCCAAATAAAGGGGCGGGTAGCTTTATAACACAAGTCGATATGTATAGCATATACCAAGACTTCGTTGATATTTCTAACAATACCACCAACAAGAGTCGACCTTCTTTGACAAGTGTCAATCACTATTTCTACAAAGACCATGCTGTTTCATAAAGAAAACAGCTGTGGAATTAAAGCACAAGGTACCTGGTAATGATGACTTCATGTCCATAACAAGACGGCAGGAGTGCTTCAATCAAAGGTCGCAAATGAGACGTATGAGGAGACCGACCTGAATGAAAACCTCGATGCTGACAATGAACGAACCGAATTTGATATGACCAGCGTAGTACCTCGTTTTCTACCTTGTGATTATTGGAAAATAACATTTCAACCGTAACTTCACTTGTTGTGGCACTACGACTCGCTCATCACTAGCTGACTTCTTCGAAACCTTGGGCTTCCTTTTTCTATACGTGTACTTATGAAAAAACTGTAGAATCCTGGAAAAAGGGCGGGTGTGGCGCAGTGGTCGGAGGCAGTCGACCTGCAACACACACGTGGAATCGATCGACGAGCCCATGGCCCATCAAGCCTTCCATCAATCCTGGGTCGGTAAGCTGGTACCAGACTTGTCTGGGAGGATAGCAGCACTGGTTCGATACAACGGTAGGCAACGATGCTAAATGAAATCGAATGCATGGCGCATCCCTCAGGGATTGATCTGCGCACAGAGCTTTATCTTTTTTTATCCTGAAAATGAATGGGAATTGTGCAGTGAATGATCCTGGAAACGCGTATGAAAAATTTTTTGGTACCCTGAAAGTAAGTAGGAATTGTGCAATGAATGCTCTAAAATATGTAGGAAAAAAATTTCGCTTTCCCGAATGTCAAGGAGAATTGCAGTGTGAAAGCTTCTAAAATTACCTTTCTCAACCAAGAAACCCTTTCCAGGATCGACTTTCTATTAACCTCGGCATTGGAATATGAAAGCGTCGTTTTCTTGTTCAGCAATCGCGAGGTTGTTAAACAGCATACATTTACTTCCATAGAAAAAACACAATACAATACAACAGTAGCTGACGTTTCGGCAGTATCGCCTTCTTCAGAGCCTGGAAGGGTATATTGACATACAATTTACTAGGCCAAACGCTTCAATGACACTTACAAAAAGACGAAAAACTCTATGGTAATTACATGGTCAACAGCTTCGCGAAAAAAACTCACCGCCTTTTTACGTGCCTTCCAATGAGGAAGATTAGAACAGCTGATTATAGTCGCATGAGGTTGATGACTGCACCATCCCACATCAGAAATTGATGCGAACATACGGGGTCAGGTCGCGTATGACCTCTGGGCATTCATCCCTGCTATTCATTGTAGGGTTTTTGGCATTTATACAAAAAAGCCTCAAGAAGTTTTCGCGCTGGTGTTTTAGTCTCCTGCGCAAGAATATTGACTTTTACTTCAAAATCGTCCCCGCTGTGCTTTTTGTATCCTATGCGTACCTAGTGGGGTACTTTGTCTTAGTTTTCGTTTGCCATCCAGGTGTTCTTTTAGACGGATACACAAAGGAATGCCCGTTTCGCCAATATATTCATCTCCGCAATTATTACAAGGGATCAGGTATATCGTACCTGAACTCATGCAATCACCGTCCCCTGCCGTAAGGGCAGATTACGCAATTTGTTGTTTCGCATAGACGGTCATACAGGCGGTTACGAACTAACTGACGACGTAGAGTAGCCGGTGGTATTTCAACTATCGCTACCGATTCCTCTAGACCTGTCCCTTCTTAAGCATCGTTTAATCGCTACGCTTACTTCATCGTTAATAAAGGGCAGCATAAACGGGACTTTCTTTTTGGCCAAGTGTTTCGCTTGGGCGTGTCACTCTCCTTCTAAACTTATCTCGTGGGGTTACTATTTCGTAGCCATTGGAGATGGCTATTTGCCGAGCCAAGTCGAGCGATTCTTCCTTTAGTTCCCTGGTTGTGCACACAGAGGTGGCTGTTCGAAACATGTTTCTCACAAGCGCCCTCTTTGTGTGTGAAGGGTGGGAAGAAAGGAAATGAACGAGGATGTTCTTGTTACTTGGCGCACTTTAAAATCGATACACCAACATGTCCCGTCCTATACCTACTTATTAAAACACATAAGTTGGTATCACCTGATGATCTTGCGTCAACCAATCCGTCATCATTTAAGGTTAGACCCATCATCAGCTGTGTAGACGGGCCAACGGATAGAATAACCTGGTTTTTAAGCCTAATACTTACCCAGTTGCTTAACCATATTCCAGCTCACCTCACAAACACCCAAATGTTCCTAGAACGTCTACGTAACGCGTCTCCTAATAACGCGTACGTGATGGAGTCCTTCGACGTTACTGCGTTGTACACCAACGTATCGAATGACTCCGCAATGCAAGCCATCTTCGAACTTCTTGTTAAACATGAAGGAAGAATAAATATGCATGGCTTGTCCATTCAGCAGCTAATGGCTCTCCCTAAAGGAGTGCCTAAACTGCTCGATTTTCAGATGGTCTGGGAAGTATTTCGCGCAAATAAGGGGGTTGGCTATGGGACAGCGACTGGCACCAAGCCTTGCCATTGTATTCATGTCTAAGATAGAAGCCCCTGCTCTCGATCTCCGGCCACTACTCTACTGCAGATATGTAGATGATTGTTTTGTCATCTTCTCTACGCAGGAGGAGATGGACAAATGCTTTGAATTATTGAACGAGCAGTCTGAGTACATTAAGTTCACCCGGGAGAAACCGAGAAAAGACTGGCTTCCGTTTTTAAACGTCCAGATAAGCCTATCAAGTAGCGGTTACCTGACAAAGTGGTACCGAAAGCCAAGTAACAAGAACATCCTCGTTCACTTCCTTTCTTCCCACCCTTCACACACAAAGAGGGCGCTTGTGAGAAACATGTTTCGAACAGCCACCTCTGTGTGCACAACCGGGGAACTAAAGGAAGAATCGCGCGACTTGGCTCGGCAAATAGCCATCTCCAATGGCTACGAAATAGTAACCCCACGAGATAAGTTTAGAAGGAGAGCGACGCGCCCAATCGAAACACTTGGCCAAAAAAAGAAAGTCCCGTTTATGCTGCCCTTTATTAGCGATGAAGTAAGCGTAGCGATTAAACGATGCTTAAGAAGGGCAGGTCTAGAGGAATCGGTAGCGATAGTTGAAATACCACCGGCTACTCTACGTCGTCAGTTAGTTCGTAACCGCCTGTATGACCGTCTATGCGAAACAACAAATTGCGTAATCTGCCCTTACGGCAGGGACGGTGATTGCATGAGTTCAGGTACGATATACCTGATCTCGTGTAATAATTGCGGAGATGAATATATTGGCGAAACGGGCAGGCCTTTGTGTATCCGTATAAAAGAACACCTAGATGGCAAACGAAAACTAAGACAAAGTACCCCACTAGGCACGCATAGGATACAAAAGCACAGCGGGGACGATTTTGAAGTAAAAGTCAATATCCTTGCGCAGGAGACTAGAACACCAGCGCGAAAACTTCTTGAGGCTTTTTGGATAAATGCCAAAAACCCTACAATGAATAGCAGGGATGAATGCCCAGAGGTCATACGCGACCTGACCCCGTATGTTCGCATCAATTTCTGATGTGGGATGGTGCAGTCATCAACCTTATGCGACCATAATCAGCTGTTCTAATCTTCCTCATGGGAAGGCACGTAAAAAAGCGGTGAGTTTTTTTCGAGAAGCTGTTGACCATGTAATTACCATAGAGTTTTTCGTCTTTTTGTAAGTGTCATTGAAGCGTTTGGCCTAGTAAATTGTATGTCAGTATACCCTTCCAGGCTCTGAAGAAGGCGATACTGCCGAAACGTCAGCTACTGTTGTATTGTACTGTGTTTTTGTATGGAAGTAAATGTATGCTGTTTAACAACCTCGCGATTGCTGAACAAGAAAACGACGCTTTCAAGAAACCCTTATTTCGTGGCCTCCTCTCTGTCAAGCAGAGAGAATTTGAAATATTCCTATATACACACAATCTATGAGAAACGGAATAACGTCGTAGTGAAGCAGACGTCTCATAAGTGCTTCTAATTGCACAATTTGTCGTATTTAGGTTTGTGAACTGACAAGACCTTGTTTCTGATTAATTGGAAACTTTCTGCCACATAGAAGCTGTGAAGTGTTCGATTCGTTTTCCTCTTTTTTTCCAGATTTAGAGATTGCACCCATATGAACAGATTTAATCTCCACCTTCTCATAAAATTCGTACACGGTGGTGTTTCAAAAAGATTGGTGAGCCTTGGGCCGTTGGATTGAACTCATGTGTATTAAAAGGCGCTTCTAACCACTGCGCTACAGGCGTACAGTTTCGTGAGTTATAATGTATTGAAATTGCAATTGATGTTGTCAGCATTACTATTAGGATTACGGGTAGCGCAGTGGTAAGAAACGTCATGCCACACAAACGAGGCCTTCTTTTTAGATCCCACGCATCGGTCTAACCAAACGCTCTTTGCTTCCAACTTCGGAGATTTGTTGCCAGAGCCTTTTGAGGTAATACAAACACTGATCTGATGCATCATTAACCCCCTGCAAAGCTTTCCATAAGGCAAACAGACCTTCAATCTCAGTTACGTGGCTAGGGATTGAGTCGAATGCATGACGCAACCTTGAAAGATTGATCGACTCTGAACTAGTTCTTAAATTCCTGTTATTTGTCGTAGATGACGCATTGTCTGTAACTTCTGCTCATTTTCACACTCCTCTATTGAGTCAATCTGCAATTTTTAGCATGGAGTGCGAAATTTTTCACTTAGCCGTTTAGGGCAGAGGAGGAATGGTGTGCCTGGTCTTTTCCTATTTTTATTCTTCTTAACATCGTTCATTCAAATCTACCTTGTCTTACGTTTATGCTGATTTTTTCTTCGACATTCAATACTTGCGAATTCGTACCATCATTATCATCTTTCATAATAACTGAGAAGTTCTTGATGGAAAGGAAGTTTTGAGCTGACGTTTATGGGATTATATTTTATTTACGATTTATTTGTGTTGGAATTAAAAGAATACTTCAGGGCCTGCCTATCGCGACGTTAAGCTAGAAAATCTCCTGCTCTTTTTCGATAAACGTGTGGAAAATCGCGATTTTGGCCTTGCGAAACCTCTCACATGGAACCAAGTGGTGTTTACTTCAGCATCATTAAATCCAATCAAAATTAGAGAAAAAAAGCTAACAGTCTTCTTTTCGGATTTCGTCTAGGACTTAGATATTTGTGGTACAATGGAATACATGGATTCCAAGATCATTATGAAAAAAAGGCCACGCTTACAAGAACTAGACACTGAACGATTTTTTCTCAGGAAATTTCTCCAAAAGGAACTTGCTAAAATACTTCATTACTTGGAGTTCTTTCATGTTCAGCGATTGTTGAAGTGTATAATATATGTGGTTTTTGGACATTTTGATAATCGAGCTATTAATCGATGGCTCATCGTCCAGTGGTGACAGCGATAAGGTGTGTAATGCCACATTCAACATTGCTGTCGGTATTCTTTATCTGTATCCCATGTTGTACGATTAGTTTCATTGATTTATGTTGCCTTTTGAATCATCAGAAAACAGTTTTGTTCTGCTCAAACGGACGCCTCAGAAAAATTACATGACTCGCCTTTTTAAGACAACTATTCTTCTATTCCTGTCTTGAGAAACGAGAAGCATGCGGCTTGATGATTATTGGTCCCCTACCAATTTCCTTTTTTCTTTGTTGTGATCTCGTTTCCAGGGCGAATCAGGCCTTCCAACCATCTGCAGTCAGCGAAGTGGTAGCAGACTTGATTGCGAGAGTAAAAAACACCGGTTTGTACAACAGTAGGCCATTGGAAATTATTGCATAAGAAAAAGTATACACTCGACCATTTCTGATGTTTAACAGAGTGGACGGCATGACGCATCTATGAGGAATTGACGAACGCTGAACGCTTTATCCTTGTAGTAACTCCCACGTCCGACTTTCTATTAACCTCAACATTGATCAAGTAATTCTTCGTATTCTTGTTGAGCAAACACGAGGTGTTATTTTTATTCTTTATTCACGAACAAGCTGACGTTTCGGCAGGTTTTGCCGTCCTCAGAGCCTGGAAAGGTCAAGTTGACAGCAATCTACCTGGCCGAACACCTCCATAACCAAACAGAGAAAACGCTGAACCAGGACTTCAATCACATTGAACACAGCCTTGCAAACTCACCGCTTTCCATGAGTCTCCCACTGAGTATGTCGCGTGAAGACCAACCGCACAGAATTCACATGGAAGCGTCGGATCGCAACCCCTACTTCAAAATCTCCGTTATGTCTCTGCGTCCTAGGCGTGCCTAGTGGAGTATTTGGTTTAAGTTTACCGGCTAAATGTTCTTTTATACGGACGCAGGTCTAGCCGTTTCGCATAATGGACTAGGATTATTTCGTACTTTTCATCGTCACAATCCCAAAAGGCAATCAACAAAATTTTTCCTTTTCAACAGCCGCGTATAATCGGACGCTCCATTGCAACGTCAGTATTTCAGGAATGGAGCAAATTTAATAAACTGAATATGACTGTGAACCATTTGTGACGTATATCGACAACTATAAATAGGATTGAATTGCTCACTATTGATTATTAGAAGCACTACTCTTCCTGGAGTAATTGTAGAACAGGCGATTGCCTTAACTCTAATCTGAAACTAAAACCATTCAAACATTCAACCAAGTAGAAAGAATTATTCGATCAATGCCGAGGTTAATAGAAAGTCGGACGTGGGATTTACTGCAAGATGCACCAGCAAGATACTTCCGACTTGTAAAAGAAGCACTGTCACTCAGACAAAACATCGTCTTAGATCGACTGGCGATACACTTTCTCCACCGCTGCCCAAAACACTAAGTCGTTAAGAAATTCATCAAATGAAAACGACTACACGAAGTAAGCGGACTACGAGAGGATAGCCACCAAGACTGGACATCGAATTGTGAATGCTACGCACCTGTCTACTAAGCAAAACCAGATGTTGGACAAGCGGAAGAAGTGGGAGACGAAGGAAAATCATTGTGCTCAGTATTTGGAGGACCGCCTCTGGAGGAGAATAGTGGTCAGTGTTGATTTGCAATTCTATTAGGTCTAATGCTAACGTAACTTTGCGGGAGAAAATTCGAAGACCTTTTGAGTAGATCGCATAACACGGTTTCAAGAGCAAACAGAAACACCGCCAACGAAGATCAAACGAGTCTCAGTAGGACAAATAATGTGCAAAGAAATTCAAGGCTGACCTTGTTAGGGAGGCATGACTCTCCCTGACGGTGCGCGCTCGTTCTTAGAATTGGGACCGAGTTTCTCACCATCTGAACCCATTTCTGAGATAACCTTGTGTAGGGTCGCATGTAGTTTACATGAACTTCAATATAGACTCCGCAAAAAGCTAGAGATGAAACGCAAAATAGGCGCGAACAACACGAAGTAGGGGCCCTACCAATAGCACCATTTCCTCTGCCGTTCTTTAGACAACAAGAGCCCAGAAATGAAGTTGATTTTAAATTTCGGGTGTTTACGAATGAAACTTTCAAAGTCCTTAATCATTACCGCGCGAAAAGATACAGCTCCAACCTCACTGAAGTGCAAAAACGTGGTATCCGAGAGGTACGAGAGTTGATAAGATTGAAAAACATAAGACTATCCGTTAGTGATATGGGTGGAGAGTTTGTCGCAATTCCCCATCAGTTAGACGTCGAAATAACGAAAAAGCATCTTGAAGATGCTTCACTTTATCGCCCACCATCTGAGAAGGAGTTTAAAAGTAAATACCGAAAACTGGACCACGAATGGGTCAAAATGGCAAGGGCTGCCGGTTTAAACCATCGGTTAACTCTCAACTCAAAGTTGACTTACCAACATGTCCCGTCCTGTACTTGCTCATAAAAACCCATAAGCCAGTATCAAGCAATGATCTTGCGTCTTCCGATCCATCATTGTTTAAGGTTAGACCAATCCAATCATTAGCTGTGTAGACGGGCCAACAGATAGGATAACATGGTTTTTAACCCTAATATTTAACCAGTTTTTGAAACACATTCCAGCCCATCTTGCGAATGCTCAGATGTTTCTGGATCGTCTATGTACTGCGCAGCCCAACAGCGCGTACGTGATGGAGTCCTTCGACGTGACCGTCCTTTATACAAACGTGTTGAATGACTCCGCAATGCAAACCATACTCGAACTCCTTCTGAAACACGAAGGAGAAATAAACATGTGTGGCTTCAAGATTGAGCAGTTGATGGCACTCTTGAAAGAATGCTTGAGCTGCTCAATCTTCAGATGGTCCGGAAATTACTACGCACAAACAGGAGGGTTGGTAATGGGACAGCGACTGGCACCAAGTCTTGCCATTGCGTTTATGTCTAAGGTGGAAGCACCAGTGACCGATCTCGGACCGTTACCCTACTGTAGATATATAGATGACTGTTTTGTCCTTTTCTCAACATAAGGGGAAATGGACAAATGTTTCGAGTTGTTGAACGAACAGTCAGAGTATATCAAGTTTACCCGAGAGA
This sequence comes from Angiostrongylus vasorum, assembly GCA_018806985.1. Classification (NCBI taxonomy): domain Eukaryota; kingdom Metazoa; phylum Nematoda; class Chromadorea; order Rhabditida; family Metastrongylidae; genus Angiostrongylus; species Angiostrongylus vasorum. Next base: position 68,064 of record JADANN010000287.1, read on the forward strand.
AACCGAAAGAAAACTGGCTTCCATTCCTGAACGGCCAATTTAACCTATTAGAAAATGGCTTCATTACAAAGTGGTACCGAAAGCCAAATAGTAAAAACATCATAGTACATTACCTCTCCTCTCACCACTCTCACACGAAAAGGGCGCTTGTAAGAAACATGTTTCAAACAGGAACCAACGTGTGCAGGGGAAGAGAGCAGAGAGAGGAGTCCCGGAACGCAAATAGCCATTTCTAATGGCTACGAAACTGTAGTTCGTGATAGGTGTAGAGGTAATCCTAGGCCCTTAACGACAACTCTAGTGATAGAAAGGTCCCGTTTATCCTGCCCTTGATCTCAAATGATGTAAGTGCAGCTATAAAACGCTGCTTAAGAAGGGCGGGTCTTGAGGATTCGGTAAACGTAGTTGAAATACCACCGAGTACTCTTAGGAGCCAGCTAGTTCGTAACCGCCTATATGACCGCCTATGTGCAACGCAAAGTTTGCATAATTTGCCCTAATGGCAGAGACGGTGATTGCATGAGCTCGGGTGCAGTCTACCTGATCTCCTGTAAGGCGTGCGGAGACGAATAGATTGGCGAAACGGGTAGACCACTCTGTGTCTGCATAAAAGAGCACCTAATCGGTAAAAAGTAAACCAAATACCCCCTAGGCACGCACAGGACCCAGAGACATAACGCGGAGGACTTTGAAGTGCAGGTCACGATCCTCGTACGGGAATCGCGAACACACGCGCGCAAAACTCTCGAGGCGTTCTGGATCAAATCCAAAAATCCGAAAATGAACCGCAGGGAAGAATGACTCATTATCACGCGTGATATTGGGCAATATATAAGCCTATTATTCTGATGAGAGGGGCACATTACGCTTCCATGTGAATTCTGTGCGGTTGGTCTCCACGCGACATACTCAATGGAAGCCTTATAGAAAGCCGTGATTGTGCAAAAGCTGTGTTCAATGTGATTAAAATCTTAGTTCAGCGTTTTCTCTGTTTAGTTATGGAGGTGTTTGGCCGAATAGATAGCTGTCAACTTGACCTTTCCAGGCTCTGAAGAAGCCGAAATCCGCCGAAAGGTCAGCTTGTTCCTGAGTAAAGACTAAAAAATAACACCTCTAATCTCTTGTATCCCATGTGATCTCGATTATCGAGTTCGCGACGGCCCAGTGTCGCTTGTAATCGGTGGACGATTTCACCAATAAACTACTAACATAAACATGATAAATCCATGCGAAAGAAAAAACAAAATCTTTGAGCAAAATTTCGCTCGGTGCCTTCTTTGCCTCACATGAATCCATTGCTCTAGCACGTGGCAGCAATTCCTTCTGCAGAATTTTCTTAGAATACTTAGTACGTTGTTGCTTCGAAGTATTGCCTTCGCACCACGTAATGAAGTTGAGGAAAAGGCCTTGCTTCTGGAGCCATAGAAATGGTAAATAGTTCTTTGGTTCCAAGCAAATACTTGGTAGTTTCACAAAGATGTAAAAAAAGCGCTAAAATCGATCAGCGTACGAAAAAACAAAAACCTCAGATTCAACCTCGCATGTAAAAGTAAAAAACTTTCAACTGACAAGGCATAACTATCAACAACTGGCCCACCTAGATAACAAAACCTTTATCCGATGAGGGCTTCCACGTCTCCGTCATTTCGCGATCTTCGAAGTCGTATATTATATGCTAGAGGGTGTCACGATCTGAGACAAAGCCAAGAGCTTGAAATACAGTCATTGCAGGAATCTCCTTAAAACGAAAAGTGAAAATTCAACCCAGAAGAAATGCCCGACTGCGATAGGATACGTATATTAAAATTGGCGAACTCATTTTTGAAACGGTACGACAATGGATCATTATTCTCCTTGACGGAATTTGGAACCTTACGACAAAACCTATTAATATAGGGAAGAGTAGCTATCACCCGTTGCTCCATCACTGCCACCGTGGTTCCTGCTCCACTGTGAGCCAACATGTTCACTTATATGGTCGATGTTGGGCTACTGGAATCCAAGGGTATTTTACTGTGAAAAATACATCACTAGCTTAAAAAGCTACCTGGTGCTCTTAAGACAGGAACTGCATTCTGTCTTCAAAGCATATTTCCCTTCCTTCATTGAAAATATGTAAACAGTAGTCGTTGTTATTTTCCACTGAGTGGTTGAAACCCTAATTAAACAAAATAAATGAATGTTTTTAGGAGGAAAGAGCTAAATACATACCAAGTTCTGTTGTAGACAAAGTAACATTACTTTTTAGATATAAAATAACAAATCTGCATCGAAACCACTTTTTCAGACGTAGAAGTACGATTCTGGTTGAATGATAATTACTGTGCTAGTTGCTAGTTGGCCAATGGATTAGGGAGTTGGTCGGATTTGTCTTTTGTCCGCCAACTGTACGTGGAATGCTCGACTTTATGAATTCGCCAAGCGGGTCTTTCTGCGTAACTGCCGTGAACAACCTCGAGTTTGGGTTATAATAGTTTATAGCAATAATAACGGTAGAATAATAATATGTGATATGTGACGATATGTGGTTAGCTGGATATATACCAGCAAGATTGAAATGAGAACAAGTGGTACAATTGAAGGAAGCTATGGGAGCATTGAGGAACTGAGGGACTGGATGAACACTGGATGAATGCTACGAACACTTAAAGACAAGTGCCGATGGGATTCCTGTATTAGTTCTGTAGTGGGTGGAGCTTTGCTAAAGGGAACTAATGACAGCGCCTAGGGAGAGGTTCTAAAGGTTTTTTCTGCTAGCACAATCTGATAGGACTGCATATGAAAGGGCGTAGCTGCTCGTTCGGAAACTTCTTTGTGACGGCAGATGCTGGAAAGTACATGCAGCTGACTTCTGCCGATTCCCTTTCCGGTCACCGGCAAGGCAACTGCATGAAATGATCGTTAAGAGACAATTTAGAGACGAAGTAAAGATAGATGTATAACGATTACAAGTAAAACAGTTATTGTAGAAGACATAAGGCAACATAGAAATAGAAACTATTTAAGGAATAGTTACCATAATTACGAAAATACGGAGATAAACCGATACGGCGCAAGTAGTGCAAAAGGAGCGTTAGTGTCTCTTCTGTAACTACTATTCTGCACTAGAATGTTGAAAAAGCTTCATTGTTACGTTAAGCATGTCTTAATCTACAGCTCATATACCGTTGCATTCAACATGACTATTTTTTTGTTGCGAAAAGTAGAGTGCGCCTACACTGCAATCGCATCTGTACTGGTCTACTCACATGACCCAGTCAATTTCATTGATCATCTACACGAAAATCGTTGTACACGATTTAGCGATGTTTGGGTCATTGTCTTGATAATTAACGCACTAATTGGTTTTATGCTCTGAAGTGTTTTTAAAATAAATGGTCTTAGGTGAAAATCCCACTACCGACATCTCCCTTCCCAAGCAGTTAATTTTTTTGTGTGAGTTAACACTAGTGACCAGATAGTTAACTGCTAATTCGTACAATACTGTGGTTGTCTACCTTGTGGATGTTGGTTTATGAATTGCTTCAAACAGTCGCTTCAAGACGCCATACCGTCGGTGCTATAATTCAACTCAAGCGAGAAACTCATGTTGTCCAGATTATCTTCTTAAGCTGTATCTCAACACTAATTTCTGTTGTTCTTCCGGAGATAATCATGCACTCTTACATCGTTTTTGGCTGGGTTTTCATTTCAAACTCCTAATCTTTGCTTTCTGACACTTTGTTTTCAGCACGTCTTTCTCTGATATATGTATATGTAGATGTATATGTATATGTATATGTATATGTATATGTATATGTATATGTATATGTATATGTATATGTATGTATATATACATACATATATATATATATATATATATATATATATATTTACGGTCGGGTGCTTGTGTGGCAGTGATCGGAGGCGCCCTGCAACACATACATAGAATCGATCCCCGCGCCCGTGGCACACCATGCCCTCCATCCCTCCGGGGTCAGCAAATTGGTACCATACTTGTTTGGGCGGATAGCAGCACTGGCTCGATACATCGGTAGGTCACCGCGAGTCATTATATAGGCCAGATGTGCATTCAATCACCTCTATAGGTGCTTTAATGAAGTCGAATGCATTTCGCTTCCCTCAGGGATTGATCAACGTCAGGAGCTTTATCCTTTAGCTTTTTCTATATGTGTTTCATCACAAGTCACTGATGTTCACTGAGAACGTCTGAAATGCCTGTACGTACTTTACAGATTAATGTAGTTATATTTTATACCCTTGAGGCTTTTGTATCCTAAATTTGTTTTAAATTCTTGAAACATTGTTTCTCCTCATGTTTCCCCGTACTGAAGGCGAAATTGATGCATGATAGCAGCACTTCGAGCACGAGTATTGGTTACACTCTCACTACCAGTTTTCAATCATCATTAAGCACCGAATAAAGTGATCACCAGAACTGCAGAGCTAAACACGCAGGAGAAAACGGAAAGAATGGGAAGCTTACAAAAGCGCCTGAGACGTAGTGCAATCGTGAAATGTTAGATAAGATGCGAATCAGGGCACATACATTAGACTATAAGAGTTTTTCCATCTTTTGATTCATGCCGCGAATGCCTGGGCTTTCACCTTTAGATTCTTATATGTTTATGTATCCATTTATGCAAGATAAGGCAGGAAATTTTGCGCGTTGGTCAATTTCTGAAGGATGCCGAAGGATTGCCGTGCTTTCGATTTCATCAATCATTGCAGAGGTGGTTTAATGCAAGGACATGCAAAGATCTGTCGATATATCAAGTTATCACTTTTGTCCTTCCAGAGAAAGCTGAGTACCAATTTTCGAACGCGAAATGATAGATAGATTGGCTGGCTCGCCGCGGAATAAAACCAAAGACTTCGTATGTATTGAAGGGCACATCTAATCAGTATATCACACGCCTCCCATGTATATATATATATATATATATATATATATATATATATATATATACATATATATATAGAAGTCTGCCATACATGACACAGCTAGCTTTCGAAAGGTTGAAGAAGTTGGAATATGAGATTCTTCCTTGCTCAACATGGCCCAAATAAATGCCACTTTCCTGAGGGATATCGATTACTAGCCGGAAAATCCTTCAATAACCATGGTGCTGCTGAGAACACTTGTAGCGAATTCGCCGCTTGCAGAGCCTTAGAATCCAGTGCTCCTGTTTTGAAAAAATTCAAGTGCTTTCAAAAGCGAAGCGTAGACCCCAATGGTTTTTATTTTCATTAATAGACATCTCATTCATCTCGCCTTCACTCAGTGTCGAATCGACGGAACTAATTACAACCGCGATGTGCTCAAATAGCTTTTCGAATTTTGTTTAATTTCCAGCCATTTGAAGTGAAGGTGTAGTTGTGCACGGGCGACTGTGATTGCATGTGGTCAAGTGGATTAGTGGGTAATAACCTTTGACAGTTTTCAGTTCGATGGTCACAGTAGGCTTTAATATCTTAACAACTCTAGACTAATCAATAACAGATGTGATTATTATTGCAAGTAGTGACTACTAAGCAAATAAGGGAATAGGTGTATTCTTGTCGTTACAAGGCCGAATATGGCTAATATTCATGAAGACAATATTTCTGATGCAATTGGCAACACCACTCCGGAAACGCGAAGAACATGGAACTTTCTGGCGTAGAAATGTTTCCCTCTTCAGTTTAGTTAAAGCTCAGAGGCATGGTATCTTTTCTTCTTGGAGAATTTTTATGCTTTTTCATTGAACAGCGTTTTCTGTTTTTGTTTCCACTATGCATTGTGCTAACAAAGAAACTGAGTTCTTTTTATACAGTGTTCCTTTAAGTGTTCACTTTTAACTTCCCAACGGTTTACCGCCTCTCATCGTGGTTGGGAGGTGTTCCTGGGTGTCGGACTGCAGTGTATAGCGGAGGAATTCGTCTCCCCGGCAGGGTCTCACAAGCTGAGAAGGACTCTGGCGTTTCCATCAGGAAGCCTAGCTAAGAGCAAACCAATACCAGGATCCACCACCGTCCTGGTATAAAAGTCGCATGGTGGCAAATCTCCTTCTGTTCCACCATCGCTGCGACTGCTTGTCGTGGTAACGACCTGGGGCAGACTTTGGCCAAGCTGTCCTCGGTATTCCAGGGAACCACAGTGGCTTAACCAGCAAATCTTCGAAAAATGGTGATTATGCTGGGGCCCGCACGACTAGAGGCCGGGCCGTTCAAGTATCAACTATCAAGTAAATCCACTTTTAAAGTGGAAGATATGGAAGGTATAAATGGCTCGATTTCACTTAATTTGTTTCTAGCAATTATGGCTAGAATTGGTTAATCGTCCATTCACGCGCAATATTTTATTCCGGCTTTTGCGACAACATATTCTCATCTAAGATAAGGAGCACGAGGTTTCCATACTGTTGCCTGGCCAAGAATAAACATATGGCAAGAAGTACAATCGTCTTGGAAGAAACACAATCGCAGTTCCCTCTGACCTATATCGAACTGCGACTATTTGTTGTATTTACCTGAGAGCGCCATGCTATGGTTATCTAAGGAATTCAGTGAAAAAAGAGCCTGCAAAATACCAGTCCTATGAATGTTGTGCTGAGATTAGCATAGTTTAAGATTTAAATATCTCCATATGCAGAAATATCTTTGAGAAAAAGCAACAGTTTAGAAAAGTTTGAAAGGGAATTCTGTTTCAGGTTTCTAGAGCGGTTGTGGAGGAAATTGATGCGAAGTCTAATTCGGGCTTGGACTGTGTTACTTTTGTTTGCCACGTATGCGGATTGTGGGACAGTGATCAGGTAAAGCGATTCTTTATCTAGGCAACCACTTCTCCTCATGCCAAGGACTTTTGTGCTAAATGAGCACGAAAGCACAGATAGTAGACCTAAAACAGACGAACCGAAACCACTAGGACATTTATGGCATAATTTTAGAAGTATGTTCATTGAGCCAAAAGGTATGGTTATTTCAGCTGCGGATTGATTACCACATATCTAAATGTAAGACGGAAGCAGGTTCTAGTATAAGCCTCACAGCTGAATGCCTGACACCAAGTTCTCACGAAGAATCATTGCCATGATCTCCAGACCAAAGTATTTTGTCGGATGTTAAGTGCGAAAGTTGGCTAACAGTGAATCATGTGCAGTAATCGTCAAAAGCAGACTGCAATTATTGTGGAGATAGGTCACCTGAGCAAGTTCCGGCTTCTATAGAAGGCTTTTTAACCCGTGTGACTATTCCTTGAACGTTATATTTGTGATCAAGAAATAGGACTACTGAAGTAAGATTTTTCTCTCGCAGTAAGTGAACAAGCCACGGATTTGATGAATCACAAACCGTCACAATTCATGATGATTCTGCTCTTCAGTCGAGTTTTAGGCATGTGACGTTTTTCAAAATCGATTATTAAACTTTTATTGCCTTAAAGTTCCATGAAATTCCTGCATACTTGTGTTGCTTGAAATCTACTATGAAATTGCTTGCTGGGTGCCAAACTGATTTGGAACAACCGTGGTCTACTGCTTCCACAACCTCCTCTTTCTAAAACCTCATCATTAGCGGTTTCTTTCTTTCTATACGACTCTTGATCCTTTTGATGTGTGTACTTCGTAGTCTTCTAATCTATGGAATGCATTCATTCTATGCATAGTGCGGAGCTGCTTCACCTTTATCACATTAATGTCGTCGGCTCAGCCGTGCGATCACGGAGACTGCTCTAATCCAACGCTCTGTCTTATGTCTCTTCATTTCTCTCTTCCTTTTTTTATCCTACTGTAGAATTGGTTACCAAATTGTGTAGACTTCATTCTCAAGAATCAACACTTCATCGTGAAAGCATTTATTCTCAACTTTTGTTGTCCTCTTTTATTGCGTTCTTGTAGGTGGATTGTTGAAACAATTCTCTTCTTTTCTGTCAATACTCACTTTCGTTCACAATACTTCCACCGTGCATTTATTGTGTCGCCGTGTTCTTGCTTTATTGTTTGTACAACGTTTTGTTTATGAATTCATTTTTCTCGCATATATTTTAGCAAGAGTTTTCCTTTCAATGCTGCACCATTGCCTATCATCAAATAGCCGATTTTATGCAGTTTCGCGTCGTATGACTGAATTAAATATAATTTTCGTCTTTGGCAAGTTTTAAAGGCTAGAATTTGGAGAAGGATAAATTTCAATAAATGCACTTTACGGATTCAAATTAGGTCGTACGCAGCTTAAATGGCTCGGAACACTAATGAGTTTCCGGACCGAAAAAAGTGTTAACACGAGCGCAGCGAAACGTCGACACAAGAAATTTCGTCGTAGTAATTGAACTTGGAACATAAGGAATCTCGCAGAAGTCTTTCTGCTATTGACGGCGACAAATTGAACGGTTTCGTAGAGGTGAATAGAAGCACCACTTTTCCACAACTTGCAGAAGAAAGAGAAGAGAAGAGCAACTCGAAGAAGCAGAACACTTGGATGCCACACGAATTGAAAGACAGAAAATCGTCGTAACTTCTTACGCAACTATGACGACTATTTTTGTTGTAATGTGACTTACAAGGACAAGGCTTTGGATAACTGGGGGGCGAGAGGGTTAGTGGTTCGAAGGCGATGGAGCTGCGCAGCAATACTCGAAGCATGGTACTATAGCGTAATCTAAGAGATGGATGGAAAATCCTTTTCTTAAAAATCCATAAACTTGAAAACTGTATCACGGATATTTTGAAAAATCAGTTCCATCTTTGGTCATAGAATACTGAATGAAGTACTAAAGGAGGTTCTAGCAATGGCAAATCCAGTAGATGAACAAGCATTGCAGAATCCAACGCATTTCAGACGATTTTCAATTCGTTTGCAGAAAAGGGAAATCGCTCCATGCATTCTGATGCTTAGAGCGATCTTTTTTCAGAAATCGCATGAGCCAGCTCATTTAACTGGCTTGCTTCGCAGAATCCATCCTGGTCAAGTTTTTCTGCGACTTCGGTTGTTGCGGTTCTCTGTGCTTAACCATATAGCAAATTCTGATAGAGAGCAGCTTCCTGAGAAATCCTGCGATATTCGTGTTAAAGCGCTGCTATTTTTTAAGCAAAGACAGTTGTCGACGTTTATGGATCTGAAACAGATTTGCTGTTATTATCGGCCAGCAGTCATCGTGTCTGTCTGTGTCTCACGTGCTGCCAAAAACCCACATTCTGTAAAGCATCAGTAGGAGAGTTTCCATATTCTTTAGGCAAAACATATTTTTTACTGGACATATTTTTCAGGGAAAATTGAATTCAGCCAAATTCTTCTGGTTCGTGAAGAAGAGTCCGATTCAAGGGCTTAATGGACTGCTTTTTTTCAAAAGTGTATCTACAGCAAATAGTTCCTGCAGCGTAGACCAAGTTAGTGCTTATCAGTGATATTTGCTCGAAGTTGTTATAAAAAAACTTTTCATTCCGGTTACTCTATCGGCGCGTTTCCCACTCCAGGGCGAGATTGATTCGAATCAAGTGACAGCAGCGATCATTCTTTGGTTCCCATGTCTTCACAGCGAGGTTGAGTTGAGGAGTGAAGTGGAAGACTTGCAGTTAAGTTAAGAAGAGTGCGAAAAGAAGTTGTGGAAAGGTTATGAATAAGTGGCTTATTAAAAGGGACGATGACTGCTGGCCGATAATAACAGATGATATAGGTAATCTCGAAACTATAGTCTCATTAACGATCAAGGGAATGCTCGGTATATGGAAAGACATTTTTTTCAACGAGAATACTCTGTACCTTTTCACGAGGTCGACATTGCTAATACCGACTTTCCATTTGGTCTACAAGAGATCGCCCTCTATGAAGTCGTTCTGCACGTGGTGCATGAGCCACCCAGACCATAGAAAACCGTAGTTGATATTGATCTTGCCATAATATGTGTTTCCACGGTTCTCCCTCATAAGGGGATTTCATTCCGGTAATTCACAGGGCAACGTAGCACGTCCCAACGTAGCGGATAGTGGGCTGATCGCGGACCAAAAACTACCTTAAGCTCCTTGAGAAGTAGGTGGTTTCTGCTACGCCGATTTACACATACATTCAGTGTTTAAGAGGACGTAGTCATGTATGCATGCGTGGGTGTATTTCCGTTTACACGGATTGCACGAGTCGGTTAGGCCAAAAGACTCCAATCAAGTGGCTGGGAAATATATGAGAAGAGGTTAGGAGTTGCCTCCAATAAATGATCAGAAGTGTATATGACTACGTTGACGAAAATCAGAGGAACGAACAGCTATGAACAATCGACTCAGATATACGCGGATCTCAAGAAGACGAAGACGATGATACGTTAGCCGAATAAAAAAATTTACAATAATCCCATGTAAGCTTCATAATCTAAAAGGAGACACTTGGTCCTTGCTCTGACATTCAAATAAAGGCGTTGGCAATCCAACGAAAAGACAGAATATTTTTTTCATTGTGCTCAACGATGTGTTCGAAGTCATCCTAACTGTGAAAAAGATGCGATAGTGATGGTAATGGTGTCGCAGCGTGCAGACCCAACGGACGCGTATATTATTGGCAATCTGGTCTGGCAGTGATCTGCACGTCAACCGTGGGTGTAGCGCTCCCGCCATGTTTGAACGTGAAAAAGGGAGGCAAAGAAGTCAGAAAAGGAAGAACTAATCGCCATCGCAAACTGGTCAGAGAGAACACGTCACTAAGAAGGCAATTCGTCGTCTGGCTCGTCGTGGTGGGTTGAAAGCGTATCACTGGACTGCGCCATGAGCAGAGCCGCGGAGTGTCGAAGGTGTTCCTTAGAACGTAGTTGTGAGGCTGTTTCACACTGCGAGCTCGCCAAAAAAACGGCCACCACCATGGACCTAGCCCACTCTCTTATGCGTCAAGGACGCACGATGCACAGCCTCAGTGTGAAGGGTGACTCAGTCAACAATATCGTCATAACACATCTAATTAAACGGTCGTGTTTAAGGCCAAAATCAAATCCGAGTAGGCAGTGATAAACGGAAAGCGAATCAACATTCTGAATTTTCCTTTAAGATTGTCTGTTGTCGTTTATACTGCAGCGTCAACCCAGATCGAATCCGACGTTCGGCAGCACAATTTTTGCAATAAAGCTTTGTAAGCGGAACGAACGGATAAGGAAAGAAACGATTAGAAAGGATGTTGTCACTTATATTAAATTGTTAAAGAAACGATTCATCTCAACATACTATAAGCCGACGGACGTCTGTTAGTGGCTTTGATGGAATGGCTTATTTTGCCAACCAACTACTTTCCGAGTAAATGTTTCCCAGATGTTTGACAATTGATAAGATCACATAGTCTGATTTCGGACAAAACATTACATATTTGCTGTTTTCTTGATAAGCACACACAAGGTAATAAGTAACTAAAAGTAGTACATTGTCAAGTGAAGTGATAACATAATTCTTTTCTGATAATGCAGTTGTCATCCTTACCGTTAATTCCAGCAAGTAACTCTGTTTGGGATTGCCTGAGGAAAAAAAAATGAGAGAAGGCGACTTGAGGATTTGGTGTACTTAACTTACTACTGAAATGTTTCAGGAGTCAACAAGACTTTTTTGTCAATATCGTCTTATCGACCAAATTCGTTTCATGTAGTCAGCGTCAGTTCATGGTTAGCATTTTAGACAACTTCTCACAGAATTGATCTTCACCCCCAAGTGAACATGAACGTTTTCGAGTTTCATCATTTCTCAAAAGATGGACCATAAGAGGAAATGTTGGCTGTTTTCCAAACTGTTCACGATAACATTCAAATTAGAATGGATCCGTTTAAACCATCATCATCGTTGAATAAACATTACCTTCTAAGTAGTTTATGTTAGCTCACCAAAATAGAGTAGAAAAAAAGCTTTAATAGATGCACAACAGGAAAAAATTTATAGTAAAACGGATAAGGTGCTTGAAGAGCTGTTAGCGTGATGGAAAAGCAAGCCTTCTCTCACCATGCTTTTCATTACAGTCATCCTGAACGACGGAGAATGTTTCGTTCTGACCATTTCAGGAAGCATCTGTACCCGCTGAGTCGACTTCAAGAGAAGATCTTTGAGGATCGAACGAGTGGTTTAGAAGGCCACCGTTTGGACACTCTTCATTTCTAATAGAATGTGCCTCACTATTTATGTCATCAGGCTGATTATTGTCGAATATGTTTCTCTTTACCAGTTCCTGTTGCACGGGATCTCCGATGAAACTTCCGCACGGTGGCTTCTGATGGTCTTCCGTTTTGTGATCAGTCAAACTAAACTCCTCTTTCACCGATTTATGTTCCATCATATTCACGGTTGGATTCGAAACAGCTGCAGCCACGTGGTGCCCGAATATATTAGCTCTTAAGAAGGCATTATGAGAAAGCTTTGTGGAACTGAGATGATCGTTCGCTTCTAACAGACTTATTTGCTGTTCTATATTGATGGCACTGAACTCGGTTCGCTCAGCGTTGCAGCTCATCACCATTGCATTTTGAGTACCGTAGTAAGCGTTGGATGGAATGGACGTTGGTTGGGGTTGTGCAGAAGCGTCTGATGGTGCAAAAAAATTCTGCAACGCAGTTGATTGTGACTGACTAGGATCAGACGGCTGAACAGTGTTCTTTTGATTGATCACGGAATTTGAAGATGACTTCTGGCCTTGTTCAAAGTTCGTCGGATTGCTTTCGGCTTCTCTCATGCATACTTCGCACCGTGACCGGCGATATCGTCGAGTGATTGTGTCACGACGCATTGAAGCCGGACGCTTTTGGCCGTTCATTCGGAAGAATATGTTACAGGCGCTGAAATTTCATGCGCTCGTTATGAGACAGTTGTGGACTGGAACAGAACCTCATCCAAATACTATACATGGAAAACTATTCCAAAAGTGTCTTCTTTCCCTTCAAAAGTGCAATTTAGGTCCGTCAATTCGTGGCTGTCAATTTCATGCATTCTTTTCGAAACCGCTTTTCTACCGACCATAAGTCAGAAGTGTACGAGCACGAATGTTTTTTCTTGGTGAATACACTATTTTCGACGCAAAAAATAATTTGGCAGTAATTCGTTTGTAATATAATAAAAACTAAATTTAATAGTTTCGTCACTTCTATGCTTACTTGCATTCGTATTTTCCATCTGTATTTCGCCTCCACACGGTTGTGGTCTTCGTTCCGCAGTTCGTGCATTCAATATTTCCCTTCACGACAGCCTGAAAATGAAAGTAACCATTTTCTCCATCGACAGATTTAAGACGGCGAGCGCATGTCTGATAAAAGTAATCGTTATTCAATGAGCTCGTTTAAGCTACATGCAGATCGAGAGTATTAATTAGTTGCAGGCTAATGATGGATACGGAAAGAACGGCGAATTTCTACATGATGCACTAGTGAGTCCTTTGTCTTCGTTAACGTTAAGCTTGGGCTTATGATATTAAATCTTGTTTAATTCTATTGAGAAGCACTGTAGACAAATTTCAGGTTCACAGACTATAAATGTCCTTTGTCACTTTAATTAAGAAAGGTGGCACTAATACTGAATTCCACGGTCTCCCAATCAAATGACAGTTACTTTAACTGAGAAAAATTTTTTGTGAATAGGTTGAAACAGAAGTTGGTTAAGAAGCCATTTTCTAATGCAGCACGTGGGCGCGTGTGGCGGTTGGAGCCTCCACTGCGACACATACGAGGAATCGATCGCAGCGCCTGTGGTTCACCAAGCCTTCCATCCCTCCGGGGTTGGTAAATTAGTACCAGACTTGTCTGGGCAGGATAGCAGCACTGGCTCGATACATCGGTAGGCCACCGCGAGTCATTGTAAAGGCCAGATATGCATTTAATCACCTCCAGTGGTACTACGAACTACCACGAATGAGCCGATTAATGCCTTGCAAATGCTCGCATTCACTGGTTTTATGCACGCAACTCCTACTTATAACTGAAGGTGTTCCAATGTGTAAAATTGTAAATGATTATGCATAAAGAGGTATTCGCCACTTGGTGGGGACTACTGCCTACCTCTAAATAATATAGTATCACGGATCCCACTTATATGAGGGATACACCAAATACCACTGATATCCCTCATATGAGGTATGTCCAGCCGGTTAGTCGCGAGGCTACGGGGCCCGTGCATGGGTGGCGGACAAGGGGTTAATCGCGGAACAAAAGCGACATCCGCTTCCCTGAGACGCAGATGGATTCAAAAGATGGGAGAGACCACCTATTTCTACTGCAACGATTTGGCATACAATTTCTGTTTATGCGAGCCGTATTCATCTATGCATGCTTCGGTGTGTTTTTTGTTCAAGCGGATTGTATTCTACAAGTCAACTCCGCCAAAAGTCTGCAATCAAGTGACAGGGAACTATATTGGAGGCAGTTAGGAGTCTCATCCAACAAATTAGCTCCGTTCTCACATTGGGAGAGACTGGTAAGCTAGCCCGTGTGTATATTAAGCACCCACATTCAAAGTTCAGCAAGCTATAAGTGGGGGGAGAAAAGCTAAACAAGGTGAAAGAAATAGGGCCTCATTTCGCTGACCCTGAAGGAGTCACCAATTCGGCAGCGTTGGCAAACACGAGTTCGGAGAGTCCGCTAAAATCTCAGAGCCATTATAAGCTGTTTAAATAGCAAAGGACTACGGCGACAAAATGTGCCTACAATGAACGCACACCTGCATCTGGGTCCTTGATAGAAGACTTGAATATGCAAGCAAGAAAGATAAGGTACGACGTCATCGGACTGGCCGAGGCAAAGACGACACCACCCATTCAACGCCTTCTATGACACCAAAAAAGAACTGTTCCTCGGAGGATGCGGTAGATGAGTTAGTGGCATCGGCATTCTCTTCAATTCGGGTTTGTCCATGAACATCGATTCATTCGAACAACTAACAACCCGAACCGGAAGTTTACGACTGAACAGATGTGGATCAATACCGGCTTTGGCAATTTGCATTTAGACAAGTTCTACACAGAAGATCATACTTCTAAAAGTCACCACTGGAGACTTTCACGCTACGATTAAACCCAGAAGAACGTGTGAAGAAAGTCACATTGGTACCCACGGACTGGAAATGGACCGGAGAAGGTGAGCGGCTCTCCGAGCTTATCATGACAACCAAGACCATCCATGGTAACTCGCAATTCCAGAAGCCCCCACACTCAACGCTGGACGTGGGAGTCTTCCAATGGACGATACTATAATGAAATAGACCACGTTATAGTAAATAGAAGGTTTTGCCAAACAGATTTCGCTGTTGTCTCAAGATTCTATGCGGGATCAGACCACCTCCTCCTTCGTACAAGACTGCATTTCTCGCGGAAAGGAGAAAAAAGCCGCTAAATTCGAAAAATGAAGTCCGAGAACCACCGTAAACTGGGACTCATTCTACTTACTAGTCGGCTGGTGAGAAGTTGCCGGTCTCGACATCAACGAAGAATACGACTGGCTCACTCAACGTCTTCAGCCTAGCACTGTAAAAGCTGACATTCCGAAGGTCGCCAAGAGACGCGTGTCTCTAGAAACACTCGACCCAATACGCCAGCGTGGAATCGCACGAGCTGCGGGCAACCGCCCACCCAAGTCGGAACTTGCAAAACAATGCACACAGGCGATAAAAGAAGATCTTAAGGAGACAAGAGCAGCGGTAATGGTCGAAGCTGCAGAGGCGCGGGAAAAGCACTGGCAAAGCCCACCGAAGCTTCGCCAATTAGAAGACCAACATGACTGATTGCACTCCGACGCTAAGACGGAACAGTTACAGCGTCCAGAAATGCAATGGAGAAAATCATTCACGAATACAAGTCAGATCTCTTCAATAGCCATGTCCACCTTCCATCATATGAAATAAAGGAGAATGGATATGTTGTACAACCGATTCTCCCTTCCGAAATCCGACATGCCATTTCGTCGGTGAGAAATCGAACAGCACCAGGTCCGGAGAGGATAAGATCAGAACACCTGAAGAACCTTCCGCTAGTCCTCGTAAACACACTGGCTCGGCTCTTCACACGTTACCTGTCTGAGTGGAAGATCCCTACTCAGTAGAAGACCAGCAAGACCGTGTTATTGTTCAAGAAGGGTGACCTACACGATATCGGCCACTATCGCCCAATCTGCTTGCTGTCTGTCGTCTACAAACATTTCACTCGAGTCATCTTAAACAGGATTGACAGAACACTTGATGATGGGCAACCATGTGAGCAAGCAGGGTTTCGAAAAGGATTTAATACGATGGAACACATCCACACGGTAACAAGGCTCATTGAAGTATTGTAAGAGTACAACACACCGCTTTATATCACTTTCATCGACTTAAAGAAGGCCTATGACGCAAATGAGATAGAAGAAATCATGGAAGCCAACGATAGTCAGGGAGTCCCCTACTGAGTATATAAAGAATCTTTGTGAGCTTTACAAAACATTTCACTACCAAGACATTCTACAACGATATCAACATCGACGTTAAAAGAGGTGTCAGGCGAGGCGACACCTTCTCGCCAAAGTTATTTACTGCCACCCTCGAGAACGTCGTGTGAACACTGGAATAGGACAAAATGAGATTGAAAATCATGGGTGGCAATTACACCATCTTCGCTTCGCTAAAGACACCGCTCTTACAGCATTAAATATTAGCAAAAGAGAACGAATGTTTGCCGACCTTGATAAGGGCCTGTGTAACAATCGGGTCTTCCCCTAAATCTGACAAAAACGATGTTCATGAGGAACGGATTGGTATCGTATGCTCCATTCACACTCTACGGAGCGCGTATCTCGGAGTGCTCCAGTTACGTCTATCTAGGTCTGGAAATCAACATGATGAACGACTTAGCGCTGGAGTTGAGTAGAAGTGAACGAGTGGCTTGGGTAGGTTTCATGAGCATTAAGGTTGTAGAGAAGAGAACAAACAGCACCTGACTTCGTGTCCACCTTTTCGACTCAACGGTACTTCCCGATTTAAGGTACGCGTCAGAAACCTGATGGCTGGGTAAACAGGATGCAAGATCACTCAGCTTTACTTAATGTGGAGCCGAAAGGGACGATTCGAGGAGTATCCTGTGTCAAACAAAGAAGGGAATGGATCCAAAGCTCTGACCTGCCTCAACTGTCAAAAAATCGAAGAAGCATTTCAAAGATAAAGGTGCGCTGGACACGTAGTGCGTGTGAACGACAACCGATGGACAACAGCCAGTTGCGACTGGATTTCTCTGGATGTTAAACGCAGTGCAGGAAGACTACCTATTTGATGGTCAGAGTTCTTCAAAAAAAAACCTAAAAGAAAGATATGATGCTCAACGAGTCCCTAGAGCGAGCAGAACCCACTGGGCTACTCGTGCACGCGACAGGGAAAATTGGAAGATTTACTGGGCCCAATCGAGTCACTCAGAGATCAACGGGACTGCAGGTGAAATATTATCGTACGTTTCTTATGATAGTTACATACTGCTTCGTAGTCTATTCTCTATCTATTGCGAAATCATTTTATATCGTTCTGCGGTCTACACTCTACGTATTTCAAAACCGTTTCCATCACTAGTGTTGAGATTTCTCACCGAGAAATATGGGAAAGAGATTGTGAAGCTCGATTTTTGCATAGTTTCTAAGAAATAGTGGAAGTATTTGCAGCAATTCAATTTGTAAAGGAAGCAAACAACAAGAGCGACCACTCACTGTTCGACGGGGTTTCTCTGGTGCATTACGTGCATGAGGACAAGGAGGATTTCGGGAAGTCTTAGTAACCTATAAAGGTTTTTGAAGTAAACAATCTTTATTTCAACGTCTGCGAATGTGATGAAAATCTACAACCAATCTCTCATTATTGTTGATTGCATTTAGTTAACGTGGAGCAGGCATTACAGTGAAATTCTGAAAGAGACGACTGCCCAATAATTAAAACAAATTATTGATGGTATACGAACAGCGATGAGAAATATCAGTCATCACTAGGGAGTTGTCACAGAGGGTGGCGTCGCACTTGATTTTCGGGGAAATCAGATGACCACATAACTGTACCCTACAATAGGGTTCCCGTACTGAATACTCAGCAAATCCTTATTGCGAAATCTACGAGATTTGAAAGTAGCTGACGTTAAGCTTTCTTCAAAGTGGAGAAGTTATCCGAGTCGATCAGAATTAGATTGTCAGCAGCAGTAGCACTTTATCGACTGCAGCGTCTTAAAATCACAATCGTGGACTAAAAACCAAAATTTGTTTATTGAAACGCGTCCAGATTTTGAACGACGACGGCACAGTTCACGAATATAGTGGAAGATACTTCTTAAATCGCAGCGAATGCGAGCATTCATGGGAATCTGCCAGTTTTCCAAAGACGGCAGTAGTGGTCTCCTTTTCAAACTTGTCAATTCTACGAGAATAATTGGTATTATCGAGTCGTCAACCATATGCGACTCTGAGCGGCTGTTCTTCCTCGGTGGAAGACAGGTGAATAAAGCTGTTCTGAAGAAAGCGATTCTGCCGAAACTTCAGCTACAGATGTATTGTGTGTGTGTGTGTTTGTAGAAGTAAACGTATGCTATTTAACAAGCTCGTGATTGCTGAGAAAGAAAACGACAGAGGTATTATTCTAGTCTATTGAGCTGGTACGATATTGTTATATAGCTTTTACTCTACTAACTTTTCGACGTCTTCGTTTTCTTCAGAGCAATTGACCCAAACTGATGGTTCTCACGTAGACCACCTCGCGAATAGTGTGTTTATTGTTGCAAACATTCGAATCCAATGAGGTTGAGCTCCGCTCGAATGGAGAATTTCACTCGACGATGCCCTTTTATACAGAACGGACGTTGTTCTAGATCCCATAGAAATATTTATAGGTGTAAAGGCATCATGTCTTTTACCAGCTCAGTCTACCCAACACCAGCTCGAAGATATTATTGTATTTGAAAAGGCCCATACCTCTAAGCAGAGCGTAGAATTAGCTGAAATGAAAAGGAGTTTTGCATTTCTGTGTCGAAGCCGATCCAAAAGCAAGCCGACGTTACCCGCTGAGCCCGCCCATTTATACACACCTGCAAGCTTGCCAGGACCTCGAAAATATCCCCAAAGTTTGGTGTTTGGTTGCTGTTTGCAATTCAAAGCAATCGAATGAACAGCACTGGTGAATGACGAAGCAGATGGAGATTTTGCTAGGTCGAGTCAACACGATCAGTCCGTGACATTGCACGAGTGACACAGGCAGCAGAGATACCTTGTTTGTATTGTGCCATTCAGATATTAGCCGAGAACTGCGCTCATTTTCCAACCTCAAAAATAACTTTTAACTAATTGGTCGAACTCAATTGAGTAATGAGATAGTTAGTTGCGTCCCACGCAGTCAAACTCTGATGTATGAGGAAGCGACATCCCATTGTACCTGCTTTATCAGTAGAAAATTAATTGGACTTGGAAGAAAATGAAAGCACTCAGTTAAACCGTTGCTCCACTCACCCTCGAGCTCGGCGTGTTGTGCGGAACAGGTGATGGACGTAAAGGAGCGGTAACTGCCGTCGTCATACTTGGATAGTTTGGAGCGTATAGATTAACTGCAGAAAAGCTGAAGAACAGGAATGTTCTACTCCAAATTTATCATTTAGAAAATTGAAGTGGTCTTCTAAACATCCATTGTCTGAAATAATATCAATATAATAACGAAGTCGAATTAATTATTTTTTATTTTTTTCTGAAGCGACAGAGCAACACTTATTCCCATTATTTCGAAAATTGCTTATAATAAAATTGAGACTTTGCTCTCAATGTTATTTGACAGGTAAAAGCCTACTTGAAGAGGACTTTTTACCAACAGTCACGGCTTCACCAAAGATTTTTTTGGTGGGACACTCACTTCCATGAAAGTTGAGCTGGTCCGCTATCGCTTTGACACTGCCCATTTCCGTGAAGAACTGAAATGACAACTCAATGAAGAATGTAAATATTCATCGTCTAACGCACTAAAATGTGAATGGGTATATGGTAGGAAAGGGAGTAGCTAACTAAGTAGGGACTACAAAAAAAACTGTTGTTACTCAGACCCTTGATAACAGTAGGTAGAGAAACGATTTCGGTAACGCTGTTGGGTATCCAGTCGAATTTTTGATAAGAGCAAAAATATATACCACTGAAAAACTGTCCTATTTTTTGCATTACATGGTATTTTACTAAACTTTAATTCCCACGCAAAAAGTTTCTTATCACGTGTTTGCGATCGATTTATTCACAACTTTCAGATATGGTTAACTGCACTCCATCTACATTCTGAGTTTTGGCAAACCCTGTTATTTGAAAGAGCTCGTCAAAGATACAACGGAAGTCTACCTTAAGTCTTGTAGTCTCATTTCACTTTGTCCCATTATGAGAGCAGGACAGGTGATGTGCAAACAAATTAGCGCTCTCTTCTAGGTACATGGCAATATATATATATATATATATATATATATATATATATATATATATATACATATTGTCATGAGCCTATATATTGGCAATACAAGGGTGCACCACCGTCCTGGTATCAAACAAGTCGTGTGATAACAATTCTTCCTCTGATCCAAAAGGGCGGCGACTACCTGTGGCGGTGACGACCTGGAGCAGACTTTGGCCTAGCTGATGTCAGGACTCCAGGGAACCACAATGGCTAAACCAGCAAAACTCCAAAGAACTGAAAATTATGCTGGTGCCCTCACAAGAAGTGAAGACGGGCCATCTAACTAAGTACCCAAGTTCGTCTACGTCTATGGCTGCGAAACCGCAGTAGCTAAATTCGAACCCTTTGATGATGGAGTTAGAGAAGAGCAGTAGAAGAGTCAACTTTGAACTGATTAGATCTTACGAGTCAGCGTCACTGCATCCCTATTGCATCTGTTGCTCTACAAGCGCCTTCGTTCTACTCGTCGGCGTATTCATTCATATTTTCTTGCATAAACACCACTCTTATATCCATGCTGACAACACGCTTGCTCTACGTGAACATCTACAGCTGTGTATTTCTCCGTGCTGATACAATCTACTTTCTTTCCGTCGCATCAGTACCTCATTCTCACACCTCCATGTATATCACGCGCAGGAAAACTGTCCTCTAATGGGACATATCAGCTCGCATATGCTCTGTAGCTTTCCATATAGCGGCCGAACTCAACCGGTCGTTATCATCATCCCAGTACCTACTCAAGAAGTTAAGGTCCGTTGTGACAAAGAAAACCGAGTAAAGACGTATATTTGGTTTCACGTCAAGTTTTTCTAATTTCCTTCAAATTCATTAGACTTGTCTTTCTTTTCGAAGACTAACGCCTTAGCTTTTCCACAGACAGATCTTCTCTTGTGATGTGCCTAGATGCCAATCTCCTATCTTCTAAGTGAACTTGTTAGTAAGAAGAGAACGTAATAGAGCATTTGAATGTGCTTTAACAATGCAGTTTAGTTTAAACATAATCTCGTTTTCTTACGAAATCATTCCTGTTTTAGCAGCCTTGCCGATCGTAGTTAAATGAATTAATTTCAAGTTTTTTTCGTCCAATATTGAACAACGAATTTTTGAATTCGTCGTTTTCTTTTTCAGCAATCTGAACTTTTGGCCTAAAGAGAATCCGTAGCCACAAGGAAAATCAGCGGTTAGACAGCGTTTACATGAGCAGCTACAAAGACAACTGAAAGGAGAGCGATTTCACTTTAATTGTATGCGACGTTATTCTAACGGCAGTACCGAACACTTATGTGAAAAGTATCACGGCTACAAGTACTTCGCATTGCTATATTTGATGACGCTCAAAGCTCCATGGCATGTTTTTTTAGCATGATACAAACCAGATAATTCAGCTGATGAATCAAAGATAGAGACCTTGAGGCTTTGAAACGACTGGACGCTCTTTTGATGAGACTGATTGTGAGGCAAAGTGAAGTTAAACAAAGTGAACTCTAGCGGATGGAAATGAAAAAAAACATGATTGACACAGACAATTCGTCATTGAAATCCGTGAACCACCGCACCACCAATGCGCCTTCAACGGAAAAAAGCTGAGCGAACCTTTCTAGATAACATCGATAATGATACGATTCGCACAAGTCGGTGGCTGTTTGATTGATACGAGAGCTTCATTTCAACGGATGTACTGATTGTTTCGGTTTATCTGACCGCAATGTTGCTAACAGCTAAAAAAATCGAGCTACCTGATTGGTACGGAGTTGAATGATTCTCATTGCAATTATCGACACCTAGAGGTGATCTGTATTCAATGAAGCCATCTAAAAAGAGTTTCTTTAACAGCAGATTGTAATGGGTGCCTGCATAGCTTTGATGATAGTGAGACATTCTAATCGGATGGAAAGCAGCACAAGATCAGATATCATCAGCTGCCTTAGTCATGGCTATAATTTTATAAAAGTGCAAAATAAGAGATCGGGAAGCTTCATAACGCAGGTCGATGTATGTAATTCACACTAAAACTACGTTAACCTTTCTTAGAGCACCGCTAACCAGTCAGTGTTCTTGGAGAATTTGTTTCGACCACTATTTTGACAAATATTTCGATGTTACAAATAAAAAATCCTACAAAGAATGTCTGGAGAACAGAGAACACAACAAATGAATTAAAGCATTGGATACCTGGTAAGGATTGCTCCATGTCCATAAGGAGACCACCGGAATGCTTTCGATGAAAGCTCTTGAATGAGAAGTATGAAGAAGCTGGACTGAATAAAAACAATGAAGCTCATGATAAACAACCGAAACTCGATATAACCGGCATGTGCATGTTACCTTATGTTCAACTGCATGATTATTGGAAAACAGTATTTCAGATGTTGCTTCCGATTTTCTGACACAATCACTCGTCCATCAATCACATGACGTCTTCCTCGAAACTCTGGGCATCACAGTTTTATTGGCAATCACTCTCAGTTTTTGCTCGGAACAAGTGACATTAGAAAAGTTAACTATGCTGACATTCTCGTCTGCACTAGTTTGGCCGTGGATATCGATTCATTCGAACATTTAACATCCCGAATCGAACGTTAACAGTTGAAAAGGCTTGGATCAGTACCGGCTTTGACAATTTTTCGTCGTCTGGGCACCTACATCAAGCTATTACGAAGACAAAGTTGAAGCG
This sequence comes from Angiostrongylus vasorum, assembly GCA_018806985.1. Taxonomy (NCBI): domain Eukaryota; kingdom Metazoa; phylum Nematoda; class Chromadorea; order Rhabditida; family Metastrongylidae; genus Angiostrongylus; species Angiostrongylus vasorum. The sequence continues at coordinate 91,122 of JADANN010000287.1, forward strand.
TTCAATATCGACATGAAGAGATTTTACCAAGAAGACCATACATTCTTTAAGGTCAACATCGGAGAGTTCAACATTAAAATTGGACGAAGAACAATGTTTGAAGTGCGTCACATTAGGATCCGCGGATCGGAATGGAACAGGCAGGGTGAGCGTCTGTCTTGCTTTATCATAAGGACTAAGATCATCCGTAGTAACTCGTAGTTCCAGAAGCGCAACTGTCAGCGCTGGACGTTGGAGTCTCCCAGTGGAGAGTACCATGGCGAAGTAGACAACGTCATTATAAATTGAAGGTTCTGTCTAACAGATATCGCTGTTGTTCCAAAACTCCACACGAGATGATACTATGGATTCGTTTGTGCAAAATTTCACTTCTCGCGGAAAGGGAAAATAAACCACTCAGTTTAAAAAAACGAAGTGCGCAAGATTTAGCTCTTTAGTCGGCTGTTGGGAAGATGCCGTTTCTGATAAGGTTGAAGGAAAAGAACGACCAGCTTATTCAACATGTTCAGTTGGCATTATAGAAGCCGAAATTTCTAATGCCTCCAAGAGACGTCTGAAACGCAAGCGATGAAAGTGCAGCAGTCGTTTTTAAAGCAGGAGAGGCTTCTAAAAACACTGTCCAAGCCCATCGAAACCTCATCAATCACAAAATCGAGATGATTACCCTCCAACGTTCGGAAGCAATAGCCTCCAGGAAGACAACGAAGAAGATCATTCTTGAGTGCTACTCTGACCTCTTCATTTGTACGCCCTACATGAGTACATTGAAGCTGAGCTCATTCAATCCCTGTCTCTCCCATTAGAACAGATTGCAAAATTTTTTTGGACTACACAACGATCATTGAGACGGTTGCGAACTAATTGGCAGCGTAGGACATTAGGTGAGAGGTCAACAATAGCCGCTTGGCTTTTCAAGACCGCTTTTCTTAAGCGACTCTAAATGACGCAACTTATCTTCCTCGATATGAAGAATAGCTTGAGGGAAATCTTACTTATGTTTGAAGCATTGTTCGGGAAATAATCCTCCCTTTATAGTCTGACTCGACTGGGTTTTGGCTTCGAAACGGCTACTTTTCGTGCCCGGTGTAGTGATTCCTTCCTTTCCTCTTCTCCTGTGCACACATTTTAAGACTCGGCACACGTTTTTTGATGAGTGTTTTTTTTTCATGTGAGAAGGATGAGAGGATGCGTAGTGCATCAGTTTATTTCTGCTACTTACTTTTCGATACCATTTCTAATGTAGGCACTTTCTGAAAGCTTTATTTGGATGTCTAGGAATGGGAGCCAGTTCCATTTCGTTTTTCTTTGCGTAAGTTTTTGTGCTATGACTGTTATTTAGCAGTTTAAATGAGTTGTCCACTTGTTCTTGTGTGGAACGGACGACAAAGCTGTCATCTACATATCGACAGTAGAGTAACGGTCGGCGATCAAAAACTGGAGCTTCTACCCTACACATGGAAGCGATGATAAGCCTCGGTGCTTATCGCTGTCCTACGGCCATCCCTCTAATATGTGCAAAATATCTTCGCAACCGTCTTAAGAATGAACAACTAAGACAGTATTTCTCATGAAGATCATTAGTTGTTAAATAGACAAGCCATATATGTCTATTTTTCCTTTCATTTTCTATGAGCAGCTCAAGAATGTCTTGCATTGCGGAGTCATTCGACTCATTGGTTAAAGTGAAATAACATCGAATGACTGCATTACATCCGTGCTGCTTGGTTGTGCTCACCCTGGGTGATCTATCAACATTTTGGCATTAAGTAGATAAGATGGAATAGATTTCTACACATGGGGAAGGATAAGGTTTATGAACTTTATTAACGTATCCGCTTGCCTGCTGATACAAGTGATGATAGATCTAAGTTTAAATGATGATGGGTCGGTAGACGCAGCACTATCAGTACAAGGAAGCTTGCATGTCTTGATAAACAAGTACAGAGTAGGACGGTCGTCCTTTAGCTGAAAAATAACTAAAGGCTCTCAACAAGCTGCTCTTGACGTGTTGACCCACTTTCTATTTAATTTTTCGGTATTGTTTTCTGTGCTCGTTTTCAGAGGATAATTAATAGGGAGAGATCATGGAAAATCATTTTTATTATTCTAACATTCTAATCGTTAAGAATACTTACAAACTCTTTCTCCTTTATGCCTAGTAGATAACCGGAGAGATTTTGAATAAATGAGCTCTCTAACCTGGCGCAAACCACAGTTTTAGTACTTGCGCAAGGTTGGAGCTTAAATTTCTAAGTCGGTAGTTTTTATGTAGCGTTTTCCGAGCCAAACTCTCCAATAACTTTTTACGTGCTCAGTATCTCGAAATAAGCGTTTTGCGAGCGATAAATTCGAACAACGTCTAACGTGCGCAAAACCGCGAAAGTAAGCGTCATCCGCGAGATACTCTCGATTGAAAACGAATAACGTGTGCAAAACTGGCGAAATAAGCGTTTTCCGAGAGATAGTCTCGATTGACGAACAACGAGGGCAAATCG